>BQKN01066080.1:84952-119828 GCA_022839385.1 Asparagus kiusianus
ACGTGCTTTTATTTTTGTTAGAGGAAAGTGTCGTGAGCTTTGAAAAATGTCATGAACTATTGAAAATTGTTGGCAACAACTTAACAATTTGAATAAAAAGGTGTAGACATTTTCTTGGCTAAATTGTACTAAAATACCTTATGTGTCATACATTTAGCACTTTGTATACCTTTAGTTGTTTTTTGAAGCTTGATAATATACTCTGAGTTGTTTAAAATTAGAAATCTAGCATCCTCTATTATCCAAACATCAAAAATTTCACCCGAAAGTTTCCATATAACATTCATATTAATTTTATAGCTTTCTAGTTATTAATATTTGTTAAATTTACTGTTAATCATACCCAAATTCTAATTTAAACATATTTTAATTATATTTGAAAAATAAAATTTGGATAGATTTAATAGTGAGTTCAACAAACTTAATTAAAAAGTTATAAAATTAGTATATGAATATTATAGGAGAACTTTTACATAAAAATTTTTATTTTTACATAACCAAGGGTACTAAAGTGCTAATTTTAAACAACTCATAACATATAAATGCTCCAAAATTCAACTGAGGGTACGTAAGTGTTAAGTTAGAGAAACATGATGTATTTTAGTGCAATTTAGAATGACCAGAAGGTAATGTAGAAGATATAGACAAAATAGTCCAATATAAATCATGTTCGGGCGTATGAGAACCTTATCTTAAAGAATTAATGCGAGCTTTTTTGCAAAATCAAACTTGACTGTAGTTCAGTTTTAGTAATTCCACAGCTTTTCATTTTCTCTCGAGAACAGAATTACAATACATTAACTAGAATTAACTAGAATTAGCTGCAAGATTAACTGCTAATAACATCATTAACTAGATACGCTCTTCAGCGGTCAGAAGTCAAGTCCGAGCCAAGACACCCATAAACCTCGCCCGCTCCAAACCGCACCCAAAAGCACCCTTTTTCTCACCCCAATCACGTGCTCCGCACCTGACCCCCGCGGTCCCGTCACCGGGCGGTCCCTCTCCGCTCCACCCCCAAAGCACAAACGTATACACAAAAAACGAAAATACGTTTTTTTTTCTTGTTCACGAAATACCCTCACATAATCTTCACTCAAATCGATCGATCCGCCTCTCGATCGATCGAAATTATGCAGCACCACGCCTACAACCGCCTCGGCAGCATCGGCTCCTCCGCCGCCGCCTCCGGCGGAGGAGGCGGCGGAACGCCGTCGCCTCCAGCCTCGCCGCGGCGGTCCCCGAGGCATCTCCGGAGATCGGGGAAGGACGGCGGCCGGAGAGCTTCCCAAGCTTCTAGAAGCTTCATCCATCGGATGGCGTGGATGATGCTGTCGCTTCTCCTGAGAAGGCAAGCGATCTTCTTGTTCGCGCCTCTCATTTACGTATCGGGGATGTTGTTGTATATGGGGACCGTATCGCTCGACAGCGTGCCGGCGATAATCTCGAGGCCGACGATTGGTTCGGTTTACAGGAGTCCGCAGCTTTATCAGCGGTTGAGGAAAGATATGGATGCTGACAATTCGACGGATGGGGTTAGTGATTTGTTCCTTTTCCTGAGTAATTTTGGTTGATTCTTAGGGTTTTGATGGATCTGGAGTTTTCTTGAGTTTCATAACTTTGAATTTGGGGGCAATGTAGCTGTTTTGAATTTGGTCAATTTTGTAGGGCATCGAGTGTAATGCAGCGGATTTTAGTTGCCCGAATGAAAACCTAAGCGTAAAATAATTTCTATAATTGGAGTAGAAGCTTGCTGCTGCTAGGGTTAAGTGCTTAGGCACAAGTAGAAATCAAATTAATGTCGAATTCAAGACTTTACTCCTCTCTTTCTTTCTTGCTTGTACTTGGGCTTGTACGCCATACTGGATCTTGAACTAGGTTGAACTTTATCAAAGATAGTTTCCTTTTTATTTTTCATAAATGAAAATGGTCCTTGTATCACCTCCCTTTTGTTGGCTCTCTCTGTCAACTTACACTGCTTCGGATAGATGAATTGATTATGTGGTGTGAACTTAATGCATCATGGTGTACATTATTACCATTTCTAATTATTTGGAGCCTACAAATAGGTTGTTCTCCCTAATTGTCTTCTCATTATACCGAGAACCTATTCATCCAGAAGTTTTGATTAGATATCGATTATCTAAATTACAATGGGGGTCGTCTCAAAGGGTTATGGCAGGGTTGTTATGGTGTCAAGCGACGGAATTGATACTTCTAGGAAGATTTGATGAGTCAAGAATGTCCTTGGAAACAATTTTTTTTCTTTGAATGTCCTTGGAAACAATTTTTTTCTTTGAAAGGTGCACATTTCTATGAACTAGGATGTGTTGTACTGGGCTATTCTACCTTATATTATCTCTGCTTATTTAAAAATGTCCTTGGAAATTAAGGGTTGAATATGATTAAAGATCTGCATTCTTAATGGAAGAAACTGCTCTAGTTTTAGAGGCCATGGTCCTTGATGATTAGCTTGACAGTGTACTATCTAGTAATGCCAACAGTCAAGAAGCTATTTTCAGTGATAGTAATGTCCCAAATTTGATGCTTCTAGGGCACTTTGCAAGAACAATTACACCAGATATTGTTGTGATTTACAATTATTTGAATCCCACATTGTATATTATTACATAGGGAAAATGAATTAACCCTAGAAAGGTGAGGTCATGTTTTATTCAAAGGAACAAGTAGTTACAATTACATAATTTTCTAATATAGACTAAACAGAATACTCTTAAGTTCCTTAATGTATTCGCTACTCTAATAACCCCTCTCAAGTTGAAGCAATATATATGAATCATGCAGACCTTGATACATATAATAGAAAATTGAGAAGAACACACACACACACACACGTACGCACACTCAGACGCATGCACACAAAGATACAGACTGTAATAAACCTATAATGCTAGTTGCCCAGTAGAAAACATCTTTTCAGGAACTGCAACGAACTATGTGAACTCTCCTTAACATTTAGGTTGTCTATACACACATGCTGACTCCAGAAATAGAAGGATACAAATAGATTATGTGATATTCAAATACTCAGTACAAAGAAAGAAATACATGAACCGCCTTCCTCGATTTTAGCATTTATAGGTGTAGAAGGTTTTTAAAAGCATAAATCTTGCATTGTTTTTACTTACAAGTTATGCAGACATCATTCTTGATATCCATCACCTTGACGGACCTTATGCATGTTACATAAGTATTTGCCCCAAGATTGACTATGAAGATGCTATTTTGAAGCCTTATTTGGTGCAAATTATTACATACATGCAAACACCATGTGCATGCACACTAATAAACTTGTATGCTTACATTGCTAATGTTATAATTAACACGACGATCCCTTTTAAGCACTTTGTTCTCTATCATTTTCGTTTCTCATGTTGTTTTCGTCACGACTCAAGCTTCTGTTTCTTGTAGTTAGCAACTGTATGGAGACATGCTTACAGAAGTGGTGGGTGGAAGCCATGCATAAACGTGTCTATGAAGAATGGTATACCTTTCTATATCTCAGTAATTTTTTATTTTGATTTATCTTTTTTCCTCCTGAAAGCTACATCTGCACCGTCTTATACCTTATATGAAATTTTCAGTTAATTAACTTTAAGAACTCTTTATATTAATCTCTAGGTTTGCCTGATTCAAATGGTTACATATTTGTTGAGGCTAATGGTGGCTTGAACCAACAGAGGACATCGGTATTTCCCTTTCCATTATTCGGACAATATTGTTGTATGCTATTTGGAGCTAGCAGATACTTAAGATGTCTTTTCTGGCTTATATTACTTATATTCATTTTGTTTGTTTCTACAGATATGCAATGCAGTGGCCATAGCAGGCTATTTAAATGCAACACTTGTGATCCCAAATTTCCACTACCACAGCATCTGGAAAGATCCTAGGTTTGCATCTACTCATAACTTGAATCTGTTTTAGTAATTTGGTCATATGAGTTTGTTGCACTCATATTATGCAGCTTTTTGGTTTATGATCCCTTGAGCGACTACATCTGCTTCCTGTATATAAATTTTTTATGCTGCTAATTTGTAGATAGGCAGAATCTTTTCTCATTTGTGCCTGTCATAAAACTATGTATGTGTTTACAGACATGCACACGTCATTGCACGCCACTGTTTAATACATAAGGATGTGTTCTGACATTCTTGCCAACATGTCATTTTTGAGCATACGAGCTAGGACATGATGGATACAGTTTCTATCATTTTCAGTCAGGTCGACATATTGTGTGACATGCATCTCCTCTCATGATATTTCTGGAAGTAATAATGATGGTATTGTGATGGTTCATTTTTTATTAAGTTATCCTTTATGTTTATTCTTATAAGTTATAATGCATTTGGGCTCGATCCATTGCATTCTTTGCTTGGTTGTATGGCATAACGATGCCCTCTTTTAACATGATTACATTTACAATTTTATTAGACAGATGCAGTCAGTATACTCATTATGTTAAATTTCTCATTTAATACATATCTTTCATCTATCATGGTGCCTGCTGTTAACTTAATATGTCTATATACGCAGCCCGACATCCACCATCCATTATGTTATTCCTTTGCTGCCATGTACCCAGCCAGCATCCGACAGTAGAACCGTGGCTCACAACGCATAATAGAACTCAGAGATAAATAATTGTTTGGTTCTACTAGTTTTATATAGTTATTTTTAAAGAAATCAGATGTATGTTTCTACAGAAGAAACTAAAAAGCATCCCAAGAAAGAAAATAAGACATAAGAGAATGCCTTATTTATTTGTTTATTTGAACAAAATTGTCATCCTGGATATGGATATAAGTCTTTCAATAATCTAATCCAGCAGATGACAGTTAGGAAGTAGATATTAGTTCGAAATGGGTATCTTTAGCTTCTAACCAACTGATTTTGGATTCTTACAAGATCGTGGAGGGGTAATTCAATATAAATGAAATGTAGTTTCCGAACAATCTATAAAATAAAAAAAAGGCAAAGCAAGAGGCCATCACCCTTGCTTTACGTGTGGATTGTGATTTAACTATGTTACATGCTGGAAGTAATTAAAGGGCAAATGCTTAATCTCTGGAGTCAGTAACAAGAAAGGACTGACATCAAAAAAATTCCCAGTGACATTCTCTTTTTAATCTTTTACAACAGATCTGAGAACAGCTGCTAATGCATCCTGGTAACTCTTCAAAAGTTTAATTGTGGCTTTCACTGGCATCCCCTTGGCGTAGAGCATGCATTACTAGCATAAAGCATCTCTAATTTTATCAAGTGCTGAAAATTATTTATTCCATAATTTCAATTGGGAATGGGTACTTTTCATTACCTTAGACAGAGGGTAAAGGGAAGGGGAGTCACAAGGAAAGTTATGGAATCAACTTGGTCCACCACTGATTTGATACTAGACTACTTTATCGGTTTGGTATTTTTTACCAATTAAACTTATAGGTTGAAACTAATGTCATAATAAATCAGTTTCCTCTCGTGTCTTTGATGACAGTGGAAGAAACATTTTGCTGGTTAACAGGTGCTTCTACTTGGCAGATATACTTGTTATTAGACCCTCAATAATACCATTATGTATATTGACTCTACTAGAATATCTAAGTTTGTCTGCTGGGGAATGCTGATTATACTGTAAACAATTAGAAGGATGTGTTCTAGAATTTATACTAGTGTTTTTTTTTTCTCTTTATGTGAAGTATCTTAGCTTTTAGTTTCTTTCTTGTAAAGGACATAGCAACATGTCAACATTTTTTTACTTGGTATGACATTTATGCTAACATGTAGACTCATATATGCAACAAATATATATTATCAACAACAACAGTAACGAAACGGCCTTGATCCTTTTTTTTTTGGTCGGCATCATGAATTATATATGCAAAAAATGTTTTGTGTGTAAGGTGTTATTTAATAAGCAGCTTGTCGTTGAGTCCCTAACACTGAACTTTTCTAGTATATGCATTTTCCTCTAGCTTTAAATCAACTCTACTGTTGCTGCAAGATATTTCCTTTATTCCCAGTATTGTTTGACATTTAGTTGAGAGTGAGTTTATATGAACCATGTTGATATTTTGGACTGCCACCTCTAAATCAGTAAATGAACGTTAATAAATGTTTTTCCCTTTAAACACGATGATGGTCCACTAAGTTGCATGAAAATGGGTATGGTACCGGTGCGGATACGGGTATGGGACATGACAAATTAGTGAAGTATAGGGTACGGGGATACGGCTCAAGCTGCCACACACATGTCGAAATTAGTAATTTACATGAGATCATTATTATTTTCAATTCATGTGCTATTTGAATTTAAATTCCTATCATATTGTTAAGTTTCTTTTATTATGTTTGATTATTATAAATTAGAAATTGCTCATTTATAACAAGACACTCAAACCAGTGAACCACCCTTAAAATCATAGCTTTTAACTTGGATATAGGGTGAAACAACCGGAGCCATGTCTAATGAGCTTCAAGAAATGGACATGCACTGTAGGATATACATCCAAGGAGTGTATAACAAGTATTTTAAATTAGAACATATGTCATATAATTGAGTACACGTCGGGTAAATGTATGCATATATCCAGGGAGTGTCCATGAAGCTTGGGTACGGGCACATGTCGGGTACGGGTATAGCTTCATGATAGAAGTACACAGGTAATGCAAATGATGGATATTCATGCCACTGCCAGTACCAATTATCAATTCTCCCTCCTTTGTTTTTTTCTTGGGTGCTGGTGCTTCGTTGTGGGTCATGGTGCTTCTTATTTATTATTTCAGAAGATTGACCTTGGTGCACATGAAGAAACTCTTTTGATGTATTTTCATGTCTTTTAGTAACAAGTATAATACCTTTTAATGTTACTGAACTGTTGATGTCATTATGCTTCCAATAAGAATCATAGGGAAACTGAAAGACATTTAACTCATTACTTCCAATAATTTACAATTGATATGTTATACGTTGGTGTTTATGCTGCAGCAAATTTAAGGATATATATGACGAGGACCACTTCATCACTACTCTGAAAAATGACGTGAGAGTGGTCAGCAAGGTGCCTGAGTTCATTATGGAAAGATTTGATCACAATATGAGTAATGTCGTTAATTTCAAGGTGAAAGCATGGGCTTCTATCAAGTATTACACGGATCATGTACTTCCAAAGCTGATCGAGGAGAGGTGGGTTATAAATGGTCCTGTATTCTGCCATTATGCTTGTACACATGTTTCAGTATCACTAGGATGTGCTTGACTAGGGTATTTCTATCTGAAGTTTCACCAATTAATGCTTTTACTTCTTCTTCAAGGCAACATGTCTTCTTAATGTTGTCCAAGATCTCTTGCTATTTTGGTGATGTTTTATAGGACATGTTTGTTAATGTCGTTATTATATCTGATCTGGCAATTCAGCTTAATCTCAATATTTTGTCACTATATGGTTATCCCGAAGTTTTGTCCCTTTGTTGCCTAAGCTTAAAGTTCAGAATTTAGAAAGTAGATTATCCATGCGACAATTGGTTTTCGAGGTTCATGACCGTTTCTCTTGCTCATAACACTCTGTATGAATTTCACCTCCACTTGTAGTGGGTTGATGTTATTTTGACAGTTAATCATACAACCTTAGTTCTTCAGTAAAGCTTGTTCAACCCTGAGCAGTGCCCAAAAGCCAACCCCATTTTGGTGAGAAAAGCTTCTAATTAATGTGATGTGATGATTTATGGAATTCTCGTCATCTATATAAATGAAGCTAGGTCTATCCACTATATTTGGTTTCTTTAAGTTGCTTATTAATTGTTTATTCTCCCAGTCCCAATAGCCTGTTCCCTTTGGTCTTCTTGTCTCATTGCTTTGTTGAGATCCTAATGGACATCCATGGAAATTTTATTCTGCCAATGGCAGACACTTTTAGTTTTCAAATGGCTACTATATACTAGTAGTTTAACTTGTCTATTTGGCTAGCTCAGCTTGATATCTTGAAGGTTGTATAAAACAGCGTATAACGAAAATTTTCTGTACATTTTTACTTCTATGTGGCCTTTGCACACATCTTCTGTTACCTTCAGCATAGGGACTTTGTATCTGACAGTCTCTCCTACTGGGGTTTTGGGGTTCTGGATTCACTAGGCCACTGATGTTAAAAGAAAAGAAAATAAGGGGGGAAAAAGAAAGTTGATTACCTCCTCACAAGTGCTTGAAGCCTGTACTTATGTCGACAGGGTGTTCAATTATATGTTATGCTTTCTGCATATTTCTTTGAATTCCTCGTTGCTTGGATGACAGGTTTCACGATCCATTTTGTTCAATATATTCATATCTAAACTGAAGCTTTTCGCTGCTACTGGCAATGCCTAGTTTTGTGTATCACTTGTAATTTATTTCATAGCCTTGCATAGATGTTTCCTTGTTTGGGGCATAGGATTTCCTACTTTGGGTCTGTAGCAACTGGTGTGGCTCCAAGGTTAATATAGATAGGTAAACTTTCATTAGCTGGTCTACTTTCTTCGCGCAATCTACTATCTTTGCGTAGTTTTCTGTTCTCCCTTATGCTGGGACCATCAACCACATTAACAAATGGTGACGCATGCAGTCCCGTCCTTGCTTCTCTTTGCATTTATATGTATTGCCTGTTTGGAATAGGTGATCAGGCCTGTATAAGATTTTTAACATTTTTAAATCATGTTATCAATTTTTTGTATGTACTATTGTTTTTTACCATATACATGTTTTTTCAATTTCATAATGAAAACAAAACATCGTAAAGTTGTTTACATTTTAAAATTAGATTTTGTTCCATATTAGGCTACCATTTAAATTTACCACTTCTATATGATTTTTCTTTTTCAAGTGTTGTTTGTTCTATACATCATATGATTGCTATGAGTTTCATCTAAAAATGCTTTTTTATAATTCAAATCTTCTGGTTCAAGGGCTGTTACATTTTCTGTTCTGACAAATGAGATGGTCAATAATTAAGTTCAATGGGAAAAAATGATGCAGGAATATGAAACTCCTACTTTCAAACCTGTCAAACTGTGTGTCTCAGAGATTGGAAACTTTAGACTTCTGAATACATGAAGATAGGTCACTTAATGTAAGAGAAATGTGATTTAGGGGTACTAATAGATCATAATATATGATGTTTGACAGTTTTCGGCATGTTTTGGCATGATGAGAAATCTTTCTAGCATCTAGTCGTGTTTCAGCATATTTCTTGTGCTTTATATCTGCAAGGTTAATTTAAGTATGTGTTTGACTTTATTAATCTTTTTGTATTGATATTCTTCAGGTTTATTAGGATTTCTCCTTTTGCAAACCGGTTGTCTTTTGATTCTCCTCCTCCTGTCCAGCGGCTGAGATGCCTAGCAAATTTTCAGGCCTTGAGGTTTTCTAGTCCTATAGCAAATTTGTCTGAAAAGCTTGTTTCTCGAATGAAAGAACACAGTGCAGATAGTAATGGAAAATATATCGCAGTCCATCTCCGATTCGAAGAGGTTAACATTTTTTTCCAGTGTGCAATTTATTCAGTACGAGCACTTTTAGAGTATTTAAACAGTAAACTTTGTTTTCGTTTCATTTTCTGCAACTTCTGTAGGATATGGTTGCCTTCTCATGTTGCACTTTTGATGGTGGAGAAGAAGAGAAAAAGGACATGAACGCAGCAAGAGAAAGAGGTTGGAGAGGAAAATTTACCAAGCGTGGTCGTGTTATACGCCCTGGTCTTATTAGGCTCAATGGAAAATGCCCTCTTACGCCATTGGAGGTACGCTTCCCAATTTCTGTTATTTATTAGTTATTATCAATGTTTTGTTTTCAGTTAACTTCGTATGCTAAGTCCATCTGCATATTCCGTACAATAAGTACCCATATATTCGTTTAACAATAATATGAAGTATATCCATACAATAGATTAATTTAAATTTGGCAGTAATAGCTATTCTTAGCAGTCTGGAGTACACATTTAGTTATATTTTGTTTAAAAACCTATATTTTTGTCAGGTTGGTTTGATGCTTCGAGGAATGGGTTTCAATAATAACACATTGATTTATTTGGCTTCGGGAAAGATTTATAAGGCAGAGAAGTATATGCTTCCACTTCTTGAAATGTTTCCCCTCCTGCAGACTAAAGACAGTTTGGCTTCAGAAGAAGAGCTTGCTCCATTTAAAGTAATGCTTTCTCAGTTTGGTTCTCAGGATTTATGTTTGGTCACCTGTCATGTTATATGTGTTTTTAACTATATAACTCTTGCTTCCAGAACTATTCTTCCAGAATGGCTGCTATAGATTACACAGTTTCTCTTCATAGTGAAGTGTTTGTAACGACACAAGGTGGAAACTTCCCTCAAATTCTGATTGGCCACAGGAGATACTTGTATGGTGGGCATTCAAAGACCATCAAGCCTGATAAAAGGAAATTGGCTGTACTGTTCGACAATCCTAAACTTGGGTAGGTCCTCTTAACTTAAAATTAGCTTCACTTGCATGTTCCATGAGTTCTATTGGATTTGATTTTGAGTTTGAAAATTTTAGCTTAGCTGAAATGGCTTTTGTCATTTCAAGCTCATTGAGCTTTCTATGCCTCTGCGTGCACGCATATGAGCCCATAGTTATGACTCGGTAACAGTTCCAATTTGATCAAATCAATGAAATTTTTATTTTTAAGTTTTTGAAGATTAAAATAAATCCACATCAAGAGGGGATAGCAGCCAGCACGTGCAGAGCACTCATCACAGTTAAAAAAATTATTTGCTTCTTCATGAAACCCCTACCATATAAGTTCTTCTTCTTCAAGTTTTCTTTTTCCATGGTGTCAATTCCTGATCCATTAGGCTATTTGAGCTAAACTTCATGCTGGTGGGGTAAATTCTTTAATCTTATGTGTCATAATAGTGCTATAAGTGTTACTCTTAGATGTTACCTTTATCTTGCAATCCCTTTCTTGTCATTACATTCTGCAACTGCATATCCTTATCCATTGTGACTATTGTTTGATTATGTGCCTTTGCTTTAATATCGTTGTGATGCTTATTGTAAAACATGGAGAATTTCAAAACAAAATATTAGCTAAACTTACCAAGTATATAGTTTAAAACATAGTTTCTTAATTGATTGGCTATGCTCTTTTGGCAATGATATAGCAAGTTGATTTTTTTTCCCCTCCTGGATCAGATGGAAGTCTTTGAAACGCCAATTGCTAAGCATGAGATCTCATAGTGATGCCAAGGGAATGGAGATTAAAAGAACGAATGATTCCATATACACTTACCCATGCCCAGACTGTATGTGTCGTTCAAATAGATCAGAAGTTGTGAAGTCTTTACCATCTCGATGATCCTGGCTGTAATTTGTTGCTAATTGCTTTCCGCCACTAACTCAGTTTGTGCCATTTGTGATACACCCTGATTTTTTTGCTCTGGTGCGTCATCATTCTTTCATTGGCATCTCTTGGAAGCGCCATTATGTTCCAAAGCTTGCCAGCTCCAGAAGAGCACATTGTCCGATTCTTTTCAACGTGGGATAATTGCATCCCCTTATAAATACATTGACGACATCATTTATTTTGAGAGAGAATTGACCTCGTCACTGATATTTCGAAGCCAAATGTATGTACACTGCTGAAGATCACTGTACCAATACCACCCTCAGTTTTGACAGGCTTTATGTACATGATTTTTTCCCCCTTTGTATACAAAAGTTGGATTTCATGATCATGCGGGACTCGGGGCTTGAATTTTTTCATCTGATGTCATTTTGTATTATTTTGTTACAGTCCCATTCAAGTTTTGTATTCTTACAGCACATTCCTTCACCAGAGATAGAAGAAAAGAAAGGATCATACCTGTTTAATTTTTTCTTTTTATTCTTTTGCATATAGTTTCTTCCTTTATTTTGGTGGCTACAATATAGTCCCACAAATCTGTACAGATTCCATTGTATCATACGTCAGATATTCTTTTGTGGTTTATGCTGTCTGATACATTCTTTTGAGAGGAAAATGATCACGGTTGAATCTGAAATTTAGGGTTCATCCCTTGAACTGTTGCAAAATTCTTTAGGAATGTCGATGAGACTTTCGGGTGTATGATCTTCTCTCTTTATACTGTTAAGGCTTCTTTTTAGGCTGATTTTGTGGGTGGGTACTATACTCGCTTTGGGTATGATTTTACCGCGAAATATTCCAATAGAGCGCGACACAAAAAAAAAATTCTTTGTTTTGAGCTTTATTCGGGATGTTGGAAAATGCAGTGTAATGTTTCACGTTAAAAGATCTGTAGAGTTGCTAGTACTACATACAAAGAAACAGCTGTTTTATTGTCACAAGATGGAAGTATATACCGTGTTCGAGGAGCATGTACATTGACCGTATAAAGAGAGATTAGCCTTCGGCAGTATAAACACCGTCATATGTAAAATCCCCATGTACAAAAAATTTCGTATATGTTGTGTACAAGTATACGAAGCACAATTTTTTTTTAAAGGACTGTACACCTCTGAAGGAATAATGGTTAGCGATCTCAGCGCTACAAGGAAGTAAAAGGGATGAATAATATTACAACGTGCACAAAAACTAGGAAAACCTCACTAACAACCTAATAGTTCCCCAGTCTCGAGAACAATTTCATCCAGCAGCTCATCCAGTATTAGATCCTCCAACTCAAGCCCAACATCCTCACAATCATACTGAAGCTCCATCCACCCATCATCCTTCGCAAAATCTCTAGCCAAAACGTATTCTAGTGCTGGATCTAGCTCTAACTGAGCATTAAGATGCCCGCTAACATTTGCCCATACCTCCTCTAATACCCGATACCCTGAAGGCATCGGTCTTGTCCGTGTATCAAAGCGCGAGAGCCAAGGACAGCAAGAAGATGAATGGTCGTAAATTTCCAAGATAACTTCATTTATTAAATCGAACAGGAGCTGGTTATCAAGAAAGATTTCGGGTGTAGTATATGCTGATTCCTCGAACAACGAAGGATCAACTGGCTGGTTCGGGGAGTACCAAGCTCGAAGAAAGTCAGTACTCCCGAACCCAGATTTCCAAAGTACATCCCTCACGTAATTAAATTGAGTCTCGTGTTGAGGATCGACTGGAATGCTGAAGAAGTTATAATAATCGTCAAGTTCGGAAAGTACTCGCAATGCTTCAAAATCTTCTATGCTACCTTCTAATTGATCAGAAGAATAAAGTTCCAATTGCTTTCGCAAATAAAGAGGAGAATCTAGCTCCTCGGAATTGATATCACCAAGTTTTAGCTTGAAACCTGCAAGAAATGGACAGGTTCAGTCATTATCAAATGAATAATACGCGTGATTATCGATATATATTTTTTATTTTTTGTAACTTACGCTCTGAAGCAGAAAATTCAGCAGGAATGGTGGGGTTCTCTGGAAAATATAGTTCAAGGTCAGTGGTAGCACTTGTTCTTGTTAGCCAATTGCTTTGGTCCTCTTCACGGCTGAACTCTTCCTCATGAAGAGGACCATCAATATTGTTTCCGGTCTTGGACTCATCAGTATCACATATGTCAACTTTCATAGGTATCTTAAGTGACTGAACTGCATCAAACACTTCAAATTGGGGATCTTTCCTGAAAGAATTTGAAGCGAAATCAGGAAGAGAGAAAATTCTTCCCAAGGTTTTTGGGGGTTTTGCGACCTGCGAATCTCTACTATCTTCTTTCTTCGACTTTAACCTCTCAGGCATCCTTTTCGATTCTCTGCTAGAGACAGACTCAAGCAAACGAGAGTACTTGTCTAGTGATTCACTTAGAGAGTGAGCTCTTTTAATGCTTTTACTGCTCGAGTCTCTCTCGTATCTGGCAGTGGATGTTCTTTCCAACGAAGCTTGCTTTTCTTTCTTTGAAGCCTTAGAAAACTTGCTTCCATAAGGGAGTTTATGAAGAACTCCATCCATTGAGATTCTATGACCTTCTTTCCTGTTATCTTTGATCACATCTTTTATCCTTTTCTTGATGGCCTTGAAACGAGCTGTAGCAGTTCGATTGTCTTTAATTTCACAAGAATTAGACATCATGCTAGCAGACTCGATAGTAGAATTCTTCTTGCTCTCAAATGATTCAGCGGTTGATGCATCATTCTCAATAGTGTTTTGTTTTGAAGAAGAACTACCATCTTCAAAACTCTCTTTTCTGTATGGCGGTAACTCACTTTTCTGTGGCTTATGCTTAATTCTAGTTGTCTCCTCATTTTGCCCGCACGATAAACCTGATACTGGAAATGAACCAGATCTATCCAATGCTTTCTCTGCCTTAGTCTGCTGACTCTCTAGGAAATTTACGAAGGAGCTTGGGTCCTTGAGAACTTTTAGCAGCAATTCCCGGTTATTATTAAGTAACACCATCATGTCCATAAACTCTTTAGATTGATGGAGTACTGCTGCATCTTGTTCAATCTCTTTAGCATCTGTACCTGTCTTTTTCGACAATGTTTCCTTCGCATTATTTACCTTTTCTCTGAGAACAGAATGTTTCTCTTGCAATTGATTGGGAAATCTATTAACCTTGTGCGGTTCTCTTCTCCTTTGAGAAGGAAGGTCATCAGAAACTTCGGGCTCTCTGTTTCTAGAAGAACTACTCTCCTGTGTGTCACGAACAGTTGCGTTTTCATTGTTATCGGCATCATCTTCAACATATTCGTCATTTTCTAAATGATGGATGGAGAGAGTTCGAAGCAATTGGGAGGATGTGGAAGAAATACTCGACACACTAGCCCTTCTTTTAGAATTATGGCTCCTCATGAGTACCTTGCCAGAATTATTTCTTGAAAAAACCCCTTCATCTTCTAACTGAGACCAATGAACATAATCAAACAGTTAGGAGCTTGCAGGTTAACCTGAATATAGTATGAACAAAAGGAGAGGCATGAACTTATCTTTTAGATTCTAGATTTTGTGGCTTAATAGTTTCCACAGAAACATGAAGTAGGTCACTAGAATAAGATTCAGGATTCCACGGGCTTCTTTAATGAAATTTCAGGGTAAAGGATGCATATATAAGGTTGATTTTTCGCCGTGTTTTGCGTTGAGGTTGATTGTTAAGCAATACCAGCATGACGAAATGAACTTTAATTTTACGTGGATGGTGACAAACAAAAAAGTCATTCAATTGAGAAGTTTCTGATCAAACTTACCAGGCGGTTTGCGATGTTTGCATTTTTATTCACAAATTCAATGCCCTCAGGAGTCGAGGCATCTTGTTTCAGTTTTGAAAATTTAGTTCCTGCAACCAGAACAAGGAACATACGACATGAGAACAAAGTTCCCGACGCCACAAGCCCGTATAACTAGAACTATGTCTTTCACATGTTGAACAACATAATCAGAAAGAAAATTTTTTTAGTGTATCTATCAGTTTGCAAAGACTCCCCCGCTGAATCCTATAGCAAAAGATTGAAATCATAGCGATGGAATTGAGAATATATAACCCCTATAACTTTTTATTATAGCTTACATCATCCTTAAACTCAATGATCCTACCACATGACACCTCAAAATAACTTCGGAAATAAGTTTGCAAGTCCTAATAAATAGTTTAGGAGGTATAAGTGGCTACATCCTCCCTGCTAGGATAGGGGTTGTCTCCGCGATATCCGTAAAATTAACTCGCTATGTGACCGAAAGACCCTGCTTTCAGATTGCATCAACCGAAAAGAGCAAGTGAATGGAACTGTAATACGCGCAAAAGAACAAGCTTACTCACTTTCACCCTGTTTCTTGTCGCCGCTCCTCTTGTTATATGCGAGCATCTTCTTGACGTGGAGATGGTGGTTGAAGTCGACAAAGTGAAGTAAACCCCCCATGCATCCGTTAGGGACGCCAACCTTCGGTATCTTCGATCTCCTTCTCCCCATGTGACCAGCCATTGTGCACCGGGAACTATAGAGACATGCACCCCTCTGATCAAATCCGAACAAACTTACGAAATGCATCCTTTGGTATCTTCGGCATCTTTGATAACGTGAAGTAAACCCCCCCTGCATCCATTAGGGACGCCATCCTTCGGTATCTTCTTCGATCTCTTTCTCCCCAGGTGATCGGCCATCGTGCACAGGGAACTACAGAGACGTGCACCCTCTGATGAAACCTGAACAAACTTATGAAAATGTCGGCAATACGGGTGAATTTACAAAGTTGAGCAATTATTTTCGTGTAATCCTTCTACATTTGATGCAACGGGTCATGATTAATCCTAGAAGAAAAAAATGGAAGTCATTTTTGGCCTTGTTGACAGCATTAGAGCGTGAATTTGACGCAGGTTGGCAAGTCAGCGCGACGAAAAAACAATCATATTGGACCCAGTTTGGATGAAATAATTAGGAAATACATTAAAAACTAACATTGAGATCAAGGTAGGCTCCGAATTAAGAAGAATGAGAGAGGAGTTTAGGATTGAGGCAAGCTCGAATGAAGGAGAAAGAAGCCAATTTTGCTCCAAGTCTCCCTTTTTTTTTCCTCATCAGATTTCTTCCCTTTTTCAGTTTTTTTTCCCCTTTTTAATTCTAATTTTATCCACTTTACGAAAGTCTATTCCCTCATTTTCCGCCATCAATTGCAACCGCAGATAGTTCAGTTTTGTAAGGATATCGAGTCATCGTTATTGTACGGAATACAAATTCAGAACGACACAAACGGGAACGCATAAACAATAAACTACGAATAAAAACGTATAATTGAGTGTCATGAAAAATAAAATAAAATAAAATAACAAGGCGATGTGATTAAGGGGGTGTTTGGCAATCTGAAAGTGAATTTAAAATATGTAAGTTCCTTTTTTTTACAAATGACTTTACATCTATGTCAGTACGTAAGTGAAATGCAGTGTTTGTTTGAAAAATTAAATTATTATCGAAAGTGCAATGTGAAGATGACATGACAAAATAAGATTAATTAGAGAGTATAATTAAAATTATTTAATTAAATTAATTTTCTTTTTTCACTTTCATGTGACTTCACCACTTTTTTAGGGGAAGTCAAAATTGCATTAAATCATATGTAGCAACTTTCTTGCATCACACTTTCATAACCACTTACATGAAAACAAACACCTTAATTGTTAAATAAAAGTAACTTTCTCATTTTTATCTTTTACTTTGCATGCAAACAAACACCCCCTAACACGCTAGCGTGGAAAATCAACAAAACTAAAATTAATACTTTTTGTTTTGTGAAAATATAATGAAGGAATAAAAAATAAACTAAAACTTCTCTTTTCCATTTTTCGCTGCCTTGCCTTGCCCTGGACTGGCCCTCACCAAACACAGCCAATAAAGACAAAAACTCCAAATAAAATATTCCCGTTCAAAACCGTTCCTCCCCTCTCTCTCTCTCTCTCTCTCCTCACTCAGAAGCTCCCATCCCCAAAAATCCAAAACCCTAGAAATCCCACGCCCCCGCATTTTTGATACCGACGGTGATTTTTTTTTTCGTCGATGTTTGTGGGGGTTTTAATAAAGGATCGTGGCGATGAGTTGATTTTGGGCAGGGACATGGAGAAGGACCCTCCTCTACATCAAGCGAGGTGAGCATTTAAGCTTTCTTGTTCTTTTTTTTGGGATTTTTTTTTTGGATGGAGCTGATTTGAATAGGGTTGGGCTGATGGTTTCGGCGAGGGGATTGGGTTTTTGACGGCGCGGTTAGGGTTCGGGTTAGGGCTCCGGTTAGGGTTAGCTTCAGTGTTGGGTTAGGGTTACTGTTAGAGTTAGGGTTTGAGTTTTGTTAGGGTTTGGGTTTGGGCGTGAGTTCGGGTCAGGGGTTTGGGTTAGTGTGGACGGTCAAAATGTATTTTCAGTTAGGCCATTGATCAGCTTGGATTCAAGAAGTGAACGCTTATACGCTACACACTTCAGATCTGCCCAGAGTCAAGCTCACAATAAGCTGAAGCGAAGGTCGCTAGATGATTGAAGCGCACCTTGTCAAACCACCCATATTGACTCTACTCAACCAAATCAAAAGGGAGTCGACTCCCAAAACAAGCCCCAAGCCGAGTCGAAAGGCATTATCAGTTGGCTAAACATAGAGTCGAATTCTGTGTTAAAATTTGAACTCATGGTTAAAGTTTGCTAACTAATGAACTTTGCTCATGTCAACTCATGTGGACCAAGTCATCCACTTCCGAAGAAGACTCGTTACGTCCTAAGCGACCCTCGCTCACGAGTTTAGCAACATCCGCCCACGTCTTCAACGAACTTCATCAAGCCCGTGAAGCTCGTCGAATAATCATTTTAGGAGCTATTTTTAGGGAATAACTTCTCCCAATTATCTCTTATTTTAATGATCACTTAATCTATAATTAAGGGGCCATTAACTCTCTCTTTTAGTCTATAAAAAGAGGGGAGATTATTTATTCAAAGGGGATCCAAGAATTGGAAAAAATTTAAGGTCTATCCATCTAAGAGATCAAACCGAGTCCTAGAGAGATTCGCATTTTCGATTCAATCAAGTGAAAGTGTCAAGAGAAGATTGAGTTATCTTTCAAGCCACTAAGCTTGCACCTATAGCAAAAGACCCTAAGTCTTAATTAGTGTGTCAACGGAGTACAGGATTGATGCTCCATCGGCACACAAAAAAGAAACCTTAGGAAAAATAAAATTTTTCTTTGTTTCATTTTTATTCTTTCGATTGTAATATGAGATAATTACAATGTTAAAAGAACCCGAAACAGTTAGGGGTTAGTGTTATGATTATGGTTAGAGTTAGGGGTTTGAGGTTAGGGTTAGCAGTTGGGTTTGTGTTTTCCTTTGAGCCGACTTTTTTCTTGGATATTTTTATAGAGAATTTTTTAAAAAAATAGCATATTTAAAACATATCGATCGTTTTTGTAAAATAATGAGCAAAAGTGATCCTTTTTAGCCAGCTCATCATGGCTGACCAAAAAGACGTCGATTTTGAAAAAAAAAATCATCTTCAAAACATACGGATACAGTGATATTTTCTATTTTTTCATGCTTTTTGACCATTTTTTGGAATATTTATTGTAGGCGTCAAAAAATACTAATAGATATCCCAACGCAGAAAACCACTCAAAACTGGGAAAATAACCCAAAACTCACAATTTTTGCTGTCTCGCCAGCGAGACAGTCTTTTACTGTCTCGCCAGCGAGACAGTCTTTTACTGTCGCGCCGGTCGAGACAGCATTTGCTGTCGCGCCGGTCGAGACAGCATTTGCTGTCGCGCCGGTCGAGACAGTATTTACTGTCTCGCCAGCGAGACAGTAAATTTGCTGTCTACAGCATTGAAATGGACAAATAACCACCCCAATAACTGCCCTACACGTGTCCATTAACTGCCAAGGGACGTGGGAAACAACGTGGGCGAAAATCAAGCGAATAACTGCCAAAATAACGGAGTTTGAAACGTGGGGAGGCAGTTACAGCAAAACTGCCAAGAATATTCGTTGGGCGCGACAGCTTTTTACTGTCTCGCTGGGCGCGACAGTAAATGTTCTGTCGCGCTGGGCGAGACAGCAAATGCTGTCTCGACCAGTGAGACAGTAAAACACTGTCGCGCCGTACTGACTTGTTATCGAGTTGTGTTTTTGCAGTTACAGACCCCTGAGGCTATAAATACCCCCCTAGGGTCACTTCTGACGAGGATCGAGCATTTTTAGAGTATTCCAGAGCAGAGAGAGGAGAGATTTCAGTTCCTGGAGCGATTCCTTGACATTCAGGCTTAGACTTGTTTTCAAGAAGAACGACTATCTTACATCGATAAGATATCGTTTTCAATTCTGACTTCGATAACGAAGAAAGAGTCATACGCCCCCCTCTCACGATCTGAGATTCGGTGGTCCACGAACCAAAGCGTTCCCGGCACAGGCAAAGTCCCACAAAAGCAGTATTCGATAAACGAATTCTGTGTTATTTTCTTTAAAAGTTGTAATTTTCTTATTTTTCATTGTAATTCTTTGTAATCAAAAGAAGATTAATGGAATCATCAATGAAGACAACTTTTGACGAAAACAAACTGGCGACCACAGTGGGAGCCAGCGGCTCGCTGCCGAAGCCGCCGTGTCGCAGCCGATAAAGATCATCGTCAGCGAGGAGATCGAATACGAATTCGATCAGGCTAAATTCGAGGAGTACTTATCATCCTCGTCTTCAAAATCTCTCTCCCCGCGCAAGTGCAGGAGGACTTCCTCTTCCAGGAACACTCTCAAGTCTGCAGTGACAATAAAAGCTGCAGATGAAGATTCTCACCCTATCGTTGCTAAGGAAATCGTCCGCAACACTTCTGCTCCAAGGGGCTCCACACCAATTACGGAGTCAATGAATTGCTCACCGGTGCTGACGAAGAGAGCTCGTCAGAGACAACGTCAGCGCCGTGCTCGACAATTGGCTAAGGCCATGCAACAAACCGACGGGGTCCATTACTATGCGGACCTAGAGTCGAGAAAACAGAAAATGAATCAGTTGCCCCAACGGCAAGATAATCACATTTCTGCGAAGCTTACGACGGAGGAATGGACCCTCGTCAAAAGGGCCCGTTCAACTCTGAAGGAACGGATACAGAGGCGAAAGGAGAAAGCCGCCCGCGCTCGTGCTCTACGACAACAAGCGCAGGGAATCAAAAAGGAGTTGGTGTCTGAAAAACCACCAAAGGATCGCAAAGTTTGGATGCCGAAGGCACCGCAAGCATCTGTTCCAGGCCCGTCTACTGCATCAACGGTAAAGCCCTGGGTTAGCCCAGATTTGTCTAAGTTCAAAGTCACCATGGCAGATCGCCTTGGTCCCTCGGTCGATCATCGAGGCAAAAAATCAGTTGAAGAAAGTCCAAGTCAAGCAAGCAAACCCTTGGTGGTTTCCTACACAGGGGGTCGTAAACACCCTCCTGTCAGAACTAATCCAGTCCAAAACGAAAGAGTACCAGTTCATTCTCGTCTAGGACCCGTGAAGACTCCACTCCCGCAAGGGGGTGTATTTAAAAACTTAACCTTGGATCGCTCAGAAACGACAAATAATCGTACTGTGCATGTTAACAAGGTTCCCAAACCAAAGATAGGTTGCTCAAATCACGGCAGTGATGAGTTGTACTATCGGAACAGTAAATCAAAGAAAAGGAATGTCCGAGAAGACGAATCGCATTGCGCATGCGAGAGACTCATCAAGGCAGTGTTGACGGAATGCGGTTGCTCACAAACTCAAAAACGAGTTTCTGTGTTTCAAAGACTTTCAAATGAAGCGTCAAAATCCAAAATAAGACGTTTCAACCAGAGAAAGCCTGCAAGGCGACAAGATGAATTCCCTGAGGTCACCATTAATATGACCGGCAGAGGAAAGCAACAGTTAGTCAACCCGGACCCTGATTTCTCTTCGGAAGGAAGAGTTGAGCGGGGTCTTTCTCAAAGAATGAAGCGGTTGCAACGGAGGGCCAACCGACGCCGAGACTACAAGAGGATGCACGAAGGTTTATCGTCAGAAGAAGAACTATCAGATACCTGTTCTGTGGTCGCTTCGGACGATACCGCATCCAGTGTGGGACGAGTGAGAGAATCATTCGCCATCACGCCGGACCAGTTAGCTCAGATACTGCAGGAAGCATTGGCCAAACAACGCGAAGAGATCAGAGCTGAGATCAGAACGGAGATGGAGTTGACAATGCAGCAGGTGCGAGATTTGCAGGTTCAACAAAGTCAACCAGAATCAAGCCAAAAAGCAGAATCCAGCAAACGCAATGCCAAACCTATACAAATAGCTGAGGGCGACGACAAAGAAGACGAGACTATCTTCGACGATCCTCCTCCTGATAAAGATAATTCTGGGAGCGGTCCGGTCAAGTCAACCGCTCAAGCTCTCTTGAAGAAGAGCGAGGAAGAAGATAAGAAGATGCAGGACCTCGAGAGTAAAGTTAATGCTCTAATGACGGCCCAGGAAGTGAAGAAAACGGGCATTCCGTGCCCGTATCCGAGGGAGTGGGATCTAATTCCTTATCCCCCTAAATTTAATTTGATTAATTTTACTCCTTTTAATGGCAGTGGTTCACCAACTCAGCACTTGATTTATTTCAAGTCGCATCTCGGCGCAATATCAGGGAATGAAGCCCTGATGGTACGGTCATTCGTAGGAACCCTGCGCGGGCCTGCCTTCGATTGGTACCGACGCCTGAAACCCGGAAGCATCAATAGCTGGGGAGATATGGAAGAACTGTTCCTCACTAATTTCTTCGATGACGACACGGAGGTGTCCATTGGCTCGTTGTTGGACGAGAAGCAGAAGAACGGGGAATCAGTTGACGTCTTTGTCAAACGGTTCCGAAACAAAGCGGTGAACTGCAGAGATCCACTCACCGAAGAATTCATCCTGCAGACATGTCACAACAATCTGTCTCTGGATGTACTGGAGATAATGGGGGTTGTACCCTCTAAGACCTGGAAGGAGTTGAAGGTTAGAGGTGAACAGGCTGAACGATTTCTCAAAAGAAGGAATTTGGAAAGGGGTCAGCCATCAAACAATAATCAAAACCAGAAACAGAACTTCAATCCTCGAGGCAGGGGAAGAGGGTCAGGAGCCGCTGTCGACGCGCATCAGACGTCACAACAGCCGCCTCAACAGCAGCCGCAGCAGTCGTCATTCCAGCTGGCGCCAAACCAGAATCAGCAGCCTCAGAAACAGTTTAAGCCTTCTGAGCCCAGGTTTCCAAAGGAGTATTCATTCAAAGATGATGAAATGCCAGTCATCTTCAAATATCTGTTGGATAATAACAAGATTAAGCTTCCACCGGTCACAAACCAAGAGGAAGCGAAGAAAACCAATGACCCGAAATACTGTGCGTATCATAGGAGGGTCCACCATCCCACTAAGGCGTGTTATGTCTTGAAAGACAAGATACAGACCTTGATTGATGTTGGTATTGTGACCCCGAAGCCAAAGGAGAAGAAGGTGGGCGCCAACGCGGTCTCTATTAGCTTCGGATCAGTTCCATTATCCTGGTTTCAAGCCGAATCAGTGTCAGAGGTCAAGATGCAAACCATCAACGATGACCCTCATGGACAGCGCCAAAAAGGGTTAGTATCACATACGGCCCCTAACGGCGAAATCCTTTGGGTTCATCCGGATCTGCTCGAAGACGAACAGTGGACGACATCCACGTCGAAGAAGAGGTCAAAAGGCAAGAGAAAGGAAAAGTCTTGTTACGGAGCCTCGGCGATTCCTGAGAAGAACGATGAAGAGATAGCAGCTCTACCACTTTCTGATGAAGAACAGGAAGTTTTCGCAACAAGAGGTGGAAATGAATATCATTACCAGTATCCTGAAGCTTCTAATTCTAATGGTAAAACTCTAGCAGAACTGGGGGTGGATACGACCCCACCCGTAGCAACCGAGAGACCTCAGAGAGTTGTTAAGCAGAAAGAAAAGGAACCTCAACCCAAAGAAGTTCAAATTCCGAAGCAGTCTCGTTTCAGTAAACCAATTGGACGAGACAAACCGGAAAGTTCAAATGCCCCATACCGCTTCGATGTCATGACTCAGTTAGCCAATATCCCAGCAAGGATCACGCTGTACGAGTTATTGCGCCTCTCGAAGGAAACCAGGATAGCTTTACAAGAAGCCTTGGCTGATTCTGAGGTATTCCTCACTCAGATTAAACCAATGCCCGAAGAGCCAGAGTCGTCAGTGCAGCATTGTAATCTGGCAGCCACTAAATTCCCTTGCATCGCTTTCACAAAGGAAGATATGCAAGTCAGGAACTCAAAGCATGATAGACCGCTATACTTTACTGGATATATCGGTTCGAGCATGGTCAACCGGATTCAAGTCGATCCGGGTTCCGCTGTTAGCATCATGCCACTTCGGTTGATGTACCACCTCGGGATTCCCGCCAGCAAGTTAGCCTCAACGGGAACTGTCATTTATGGATTTAACACTAGCGGATCAAGACCGTTAGGAAAAATCCGGGTGAAGTGTCAACTCGGAGATTTGAAGTCTGAGGTCACATGCTATGTGATTGATGCAGAAACTTCCTATAATTTACTGTTGGGTCGTCCATGGATCCACGGTAATCTTATAGTTCCCTCCACCCTCCATCAGTGTTTGAAATATGTCGACGCTAATGAGGAGGTTAAGACGGTGGTCGCGGATAAGCAACCATTCAAGGGGTTAGAAAACTATTTTACTGACTCCCTTCTATATGGTGCTGAGTCCGAAACTGAACCATCGGCCCATGGTACGGACAGCGGAGATGAAGCTGATACCGAAGCCGGGCTCGATTATAGTGAAGGTCTTGTATTAAATGACATTGAACCTCTTGTAATCGATCTTGACGGTGATGAATCGTCGGACGAAAGTTGTAACTGGCAACTTGCCGATGAAATAATAAAAAATGATTTAGAGTATTCGCCTTGTCTTAATGACGTAATGCTGGAATTGTATGATAATCCTAATCTACACATGCCAATTCGTTCGTCCTGCACGGCGATGAAATATCTGCAAAATTCAGCTGGGACAACGGTGATCCTACCTGCAAAGACAGGGGGTGAGAAGGAAATAATCTTTGGGAAAGGGAATCCATCCCCAACTCCTAATCTTTTCTTGGATAGCAATTCAGATGATGAAAAACCTGGATGGCATTTCTCTCGGTATAGTTGGCAAGCTAATGATTACATGGAAAGACAAGGCTATGATCTCTCGCTTGGTGAAGGTCTTCATTTTGGTCAAGGAGTTAGGGTTCCACCCCGTTCTACTTATGTACCAAAAGGAAAACCGGATAATTATTATAGTCATAATAGAGGTCTAGGTTATAATTCGTCATCTGATGACGAAGATTGCCAACAGATCATTAGTCAATTGATAAATGGAAGCGGTCATTCATCCGACACTTCAATGTGGGACTCTGACACAAGCATCGGAGAGAGATTCAAAGCCCTAATGTCGAACATGGCGACAGTCGATCCTTCTACAACTGAAGAGGACGATCAATTACCTATTTGGGAAGACCCATGGACACATTACATGAATATCCAATATGGCGACCGATTTGAACAAAGAGAACCTCCTACTGAGGATAAAGTGGTCCAAATTAATATGGGTGACGAAACTAATCCGAAACCTATATTTATCAGTGGTGACCTTCCACCAGACGAGAAAGAAGAGTTAATCGCCCTCATTAGAGAGTATATCGACGTCTTTGCTTGGAATTACGAAGATATGCCGGGACTCGATCCGAACGTAGCAATGCACGCCCTCAACATAAGGTCGGATGTCAAACCTGTCAAACAACAACAAAGACGGTTTCGTCCGCAAATTATGGAAGCGATAGAAGCTGAAGTCAAGAAGTTGATCGACTCAGGTTTTATCAGAGAAGAACAACATCCTGAATGGCTAGCTAACATTGTTCCAGTTCTTAAAAAGACCGGAAAGATCAGAATCTGTATTGATTTCAGAGATCTGAATGCCGCCTGTCCTAAAGATGACTTCCCACTACCAATTACGGACGTCATTATTGACAATACTTGCGGATTCGAGAGAATGTCATTTATGGATGGTTTCTCGGGATATAATCAAATCAAGATGCACCCAGACGATGAAAAGCATACAGCATTCAGAACACCCATGGGGGTCTTTTGCTATACGGTTATGCCTTTTGGTTTAAAAAATGCTGGCGCCACGTACCAACGAGCCATGACGCAAATCTTTCAAGAACATCTGCGGAAGACCGTTGAATGCTATGTTGATGATTTGGTCGTTAAGAGTCGTGATAAAAAAGATCACATTAATGATCTGAAGACGATGTTTGATCTGATGAGAACTCATCAACTAAAGATGAACCCGACTAAATCCTTCTTAGGAATGTCGAGCGGTAAATTTCTCGGATTCGTCGTCACCACAAAAGGTATTCATATTGATCCTGACAAAGTGAAGGCGATAAATGAGCTGCAACCCCCGAGAAATCTTAAAGAACTCAGAGGATTGCAGGGTCGATTGGCATATATCCGTCGGTTTATATCAAATCTGTCCGGAAAATGTCAACCATTCTCTAAACTCGCAAAGAAAGGCGTGTCGTTCATTTGGGATGAAGCATGTCAGAAGGCGTTCGAAGATATTAAAACATATCTAGCGAACCCACCTATTCTCGTTGCACCGAAATCGGGCAGACCGTTTTTGATTTATGTCAAAGTGACGAGCCATTCGTTAAGTGCGTTACTAGCACAAGACGACGATAACGGTCACGAACAAGCGGTATATTACTTGAGTCGCACATTGGTAGGAGCTGAATCCCGTTATCCAATGATCGAGAAGGAATGCCTTGCATTGGTATTTGCAGTCCAGAAAATGCGACACTATTTAGTGGGGCAGACGATTTATGTCATCTCCAACATAAATCCGGTCCGCGTATTCATGACCCAGCCGGCTTCTATGAATTGGCGTTTAGCCAGATGGGCTCTACTTTTATCGCAATATGACTTGTACTTTAAGCAACAAAAATCGGTTAAAGGACGAGCTATTTGCGATCTTCTGGCGGAAAATCCTACAAAAGATATAGTCGAATTGTATGACGATCTGCCAGATGAAACTCACGAAGTTAATACTACCTCACATCAACAAGTGTGGCAGTTATACTTCGATGGGGCTTCTCGCGCAACCAATGTGGCAAGCGCACCCGGATGTTCTAAAATCTCCTCAGGAGTGGGGGTCGTTTTAGTGTCCCCGGAAAAGCATGTCTTGCCTAGAGCATACTCGTTGACCGGACCATGTTCTAATAATGTGGCCGAGTACAATGTGTTAATAATTGGACTCAATTTTGCCAAAGAGCTGGGGGTCGAATACCTCGAAGCTTTTGGAGATTCTCAACTGGTAGTTAATCAAGTACGAGGAGAGTATGAAGTCAGAAGTCCAGACCTGATCCCATACCATCAGGTTGCCATTGAGATGGCAAACTCGTTTGAAGGATTTTTCATCGAGTACGTTCCACGTCTCCAAAACGCGTATGCAGACGCATTGGCGGCATTGTCAGTATCATTGGCTCAACCTCCCGAAACAGAGCAATTGATTACAGTGAGGACTCACCAGCTTATCGTTCCAATTTATGACTTGGATGTTAAAGAAGCATGTTCCACAGCAGTTGAACCCGAAGTTCGAGACTGGCGTTTTCCCATTATCGACTACGTCCTACATGGTATACTACCTGAAGATGTAAGAGAAAAGGAATCAATTCGGCGAAGAGCGCCGAGATTTTACTACAACGCCACGACGCAAATGTTATATCGACGAGCATACGATGGTCTTTTACTCCGTTGCTTATCCGGTAAAGAAGCGGAACAAGCGCTTAAAGAGGCACATAACGGGATATGCGGTGCACATCAACCCGGTCCTAAGCTCTGTGATCGACTTAGAAGAATCGGGTATTATTGGCCAACTATGGTGAAAGACGCAGTCGATTATGCACGGCGATGTGAAGTGTGTCAGTTACATGCGAACTATATGCACCAACCCCCCGAGTATTTACACCCATCGGCAACATCATGGCCATTTGAAACTTGGGGAATGGATATAGTAGGTCCTATCTTTCCGCCTTCGGTTAAAGGGGATCGTTTTATTTTGGCAATCACAGATTACTTCTCGAAATGGGCGGAAGCAGTTCCACTTAGAGAAGTAAAGACGAATGACGTCATCAAGTTTATCAAACACCATGTCATATATCGATATGGTGTCCCAAGGCGAATAGTGCACGATAATGGCCCTCAGTTCGTCAGCAATGCATTCATCAAGTTCTGTGGTAAATTCGGGATTAAAGACGTGTCGTCGACAGCTTATAATCCCACAGCTAACGGATTAGCTGAAGCTTTTAATAAGACCATTATCAAAATCTTGGCAAAATTGGTGAAAACCACCAAACGAGATTGGGACGACAAACTCGGCGAAGCTCTATGGGCTTACCGCACGACTGTCCGTACACCAACCGGAACAACACCATATGCATTAACATATGGATGTGAAGCCGTTCTCCCATTGGAAATACAGATTCCTTCCCTCCGTATCGCTCTCGCAACGGGAATGACAACGGAAGAACGTCATCAGAAACGTCTCGAGGAATTAGAGATGTTAGATGAGAAGCGCTTGGAAGCTCAACAGCAGATCGAGTTTTATCAAGCTAGAATTTCTCGGACTTTTGATAAAAGGGTCCGAAGACGAAGTTTCAAAGAAGGAGATCTAGTTCTTGCTGTGCGAAGACCTATGATTCTTACTTCTAAGAAGAAAGGAAAATTTGAACCCAAATGGGAAGGACCGTTTGTAATAGAAACAGTCTATTCAAACGGTGCATATCGCTTGGTTACTCAGGATGGCAACAAATTAATGATGCCAATAAATGGGAAGTTCCTAAAAAAGTATTACCCATAATACTTTCAGGATAACCTATGTAAAACAGAAAGTTCCTAGAAAGTCCTGTACAGGATATTTCAGGATAATCTGTTACCAGTTGATTACCATGAATGGAAAATGATCATGTGACTAATGCATTCTTATTACTCTTGTTGAGACGAGATTAATAACATTTAATCTTTCCTCACAAAACCCATTAACGCAATCATGAAAAAGAAAATTCGATGATCCGTAATTCCGTATCATGAAACCTCTACCGATCAGATCAACCAAAAAATCGTCGGTCTGTATCAGTTGACATGTCACTTCATGTCAAATTCTTATGTCTGAAACCACAATTTCCCACTAAGTAGTTTGTACAAATCAACAAACTCATCGTTATTGGTATCCTACTCCTTTTTCTCTTTTGGTCAAACCTTCTTATAGTTAGGACCAAAGCCAAAATCCCCTCTCGATTCGTTCCATGAACGAGAGGTCCACAAGTCGAGTGATTAAACCTTTAAACAGTTAGGATCATTTCGAAACCCCCACTTGGTCAAACCTTCCTACAGTTAGGACCAAAGCCAAAATCCCCTCTCGATTCATTCCATGAACGAGAGGCCCACAAACTGAATAATCAAACCTTATGACAGTTAGGGTTATTCAAACCAATTCGGGTTCTTTAAGTGGAGATCCCACTTTGAGTTTCCTTTGCATCAGGAGATAGAATATAAAATTCTTCCTCTCCGATTTTGGGTTTATCTCTACCAACAAACAAGAGACCAGGAGATAGAATATAAAATTCTTCCTCTCCGATTTTGGGTTTATCTCTACCAACAAACAAGAGACCAGGAGTTGGGATATGAAATTATCCCCCTCCATTTTTGGGTTTATCTCTACCAACAAACAAGAGACAAGGAAATGGAATACAAAATTATTCCTTTCCAATTCTGGGTTTTTCTCTACCAACAAACAAGAGACTCTGAACTAGAATATCCAAGTTCTTTCTTCACAAGCTTAGATTCGTTTTCATGCAAAGAGAACGTAATCCATCCACATTTTAAAATCCATGTCACATACACATGGGGGATGTTATCTCTATCCCTTATTAGAGATAGGCCTACATCTAACACATGTAGCCTACACATTCAATGTTGTAGTTTAAAGTCTAAAAGAGTTTAAGTCTTTTAGCCCAACGTTATATGTGAAACGGACTTAGATAATTCACATACTAGCCCGATTCAAACGGTGTCGGTAAAGGCATGTCAAATCCGTTGAGGGCTGAGGATTTGCCAAAAATCCTATAAGTATTGTGGTTATTTGTTCTAAACAAGAATGAGTAATCATAATGAAATCTTAATAAGCAAAATGATTCAATATATATTGACCAAAAGTGTTCAAAGGAAGCTACAAAGATATA
The DNA here is from genome assembly GCA_022839385.1 of Asparagus kiusianus. NCBI lineage: Eukaryota > Viridiplantae > Streptophyta > Magnoliopsida > Asparagales > Asparagaceae > Asparagus > Asparagus kiusianus. Next base: position 114,707 of record BQKN01066080.1, read on the forward strand.
TGATCTCCAATTACAAAAGTTTATATTGGCTAATTTGATTTTCAAGTTTTGACAGCTCTAATGCATAAGCCTGTTCAAGCTCAGCCGCCAATTTGATTTTAAAGGCTTCTTCGTCAACATTAAGAAGCGCGGCGACTTCTTGTTCCTTTTCAGCAAGTATTTTATCTTGAAGATTCAGCTGTTGTAACAGTTTTTCTTCAACCTGAATTTCCTGCGTCAACTCAGACTCCAAGACCTCATGAGCGTCTTTGGCCATTGCAAGTTCTTCCTCTAAGCGAGCTATTTCCGCTCGACTCGATTCTAAATCCCGGCGTAGATTAACCTTGGCTTGTGTTCTTTTGCTAACGCTCACCTTAAGTTGATCACTTTGGGCTCTTAACTTTTGGAGTTCAGAGTTGGCCATTTTCTGGGAGTCACGCCAAGCTTGCAACCTGGATTCCATGTGAGAAGCGATATAGAAGGGTAGGCCTTTAGCGCGAAGAGCTTGTAGAAATTCAATATGTCGCTTCAAATCAACCAAATAAGCGTTGATCGAATCGGCTAATTCATTATACCCTTCTTCTCTGAATCCTGATATGAAACGCTCAAGAGATTTTCTGTAACTCTCAAAGTACGATCCTTTGAAGAGGATACGATCGACCATAGAGTTCAAAAAAGGGATGAAGCCTTGGAGATTGGAACAGAGGACAGCCTTGCACGGATCATCGTCGGCCAATAACGTTTGTATTTGATTTGATAATGATGAAGGAACTGCGATGAAGGCAAATAAATCAGTACAGAACATATGTATGTATACAAGACCACAGGATGAAGCTTACCAAGTTCAACGGAAAAGCCTTCAATACGACTTGGTTCACCCAAGAATGGTAGTCCGGATTCCTGAACAACCAAGGTTGATTCAAGAACGATAGCTGTTGATGCACCCGCTATATCAGATGGTTTTTCAACTAAAGCCTCAGAAAACGGCGGGTCCAAGCTAAGAGGTTCCTTAGGAGGGGATTCTACAAATAAAAGGATTACGATGATTATAACGGAAAGATAATCCGAAATTTGAAACTAGTTATGGAAAAAACTTACCAGCTCTAGGTACAACATTAGCCGACGTACCAACTTCTTCAGTTGGTCTTGCTTTTGTTGCGACTGGACTAATCTGGGGAGTGACGGTGACCTCTATCATCATAGGGTCCATAGGAGTACGAGGTTGAGATTCAAGAACTGATGATTGCAAATCAACCTCAGTTCCTGCCCATGGCACGAGCTCACGATCCCCTGGCTGATCAGTCGCTCCAATGACTGTAGTTGTATCAGTTTCGACGGCTGGTCCTATAATTCAAACATTTATGCGATTAATCAAGTCAGAAAATGTAAAATAAGGAGCTTACAGAACAGAAATCTTACTCTCAGAAGGACCTGCTTCTGTTAAATTAGCGCCAACCGTTGATTCTGTAGCCGCACCAGTGTCTTTCCCGAACAACAAATCGGAAATTTCTTGATGATCGTCCTCTGAAATATCGATATGATAATCGAAATCAGTGAAGTCGTCAATTTTAGGAGTATGGGCGATTCCCCCTTCTGTTGGCTCGCTCGTTACGACATCTACGGGATACATTGAGTTGTGAATAACATATGAATACAGATGAACTTGCTCAAGATGCAGATTAATTTTACCTTTGTTCGTTGGGATAAGTTCAGGAGCCTCGCTACTTGCGCCAACTTCTTTTAGTTTAGCTAAAAGAATAGAAAGCGCACGAGTCATTAAAGGAGGCACACGGCACGACTCATTCATTTCTCGGATTTCTCTTCCGAGAGGAGAAAGATCAATACCTGTGTCCGTAGCAGATGGATCCATGTCAGGAGGTGGTGGAATACCAGCTGGTCCTTCTCTCAGAGCATCCTCCATTTGCTGGACAAAACTGGTCTCCTCGGTCTCCATACCTCCGGGAGAAGCAGCATCAACTCGCAGTTCTCCTTCTTCTCGACTCCCTACAGAAATTGAACATGAAATAAGCTTGAACATAAAAATTGTAGGGACGATAAAAACAAATAGTTACCTTGCTCATCTGAAGAAGCACTGTGAGCAGACGTCTCCTCTACAGCCGGAAGACGAACACGGGGTTTGGAGGCGGATTTCTTCTGCCTTTTCGATGGACGCCCTTTATCCTTAACTTCAGACCCTTCATGACGATGTTTAGTGCGTAATTCAGCTTTGGGAGAGGCTTGAGTTTGAGTTTGAGCAGAAGGTCGGGATCTTGGTCGACGAGCAAGAGGCACTTCATCTTCTTCATCCTCTTCATCCCCGCTGAGGACTTCCACTGTCATCTTATTTGGATAAGTCATAACGACTCTTTCTTTCCTTTTTCTCGGAGCATCCGTTGGTTGAGCAGACGCAGCAGATGGACGCACAAGTCCCCTCTCAAAGAAAGAATCGGGAAGACCAGCTCTTTCATCAGAACTTGAGTTAGTTTCACCCGCCTCTTCAGAAGTCTCCGTCTCCTCAGAGTCGAATTCTTCTTCACTACCAGCCGAGTGAGCCGGTTCTTTTCCCTTCTTCGACGATTCGGCAGCCTCTTTCTTTTGAGGTAAAGGCATACTGTCACGCGTCATTCTGCTTGAACGCCGTGGAGCTGTCTCTTCTGGCTCAGGCATGCTTCGGTATTGGGTGACAATATTAGCAGCAAGCAACCATTTACAAAATAAAAATGTCATCCGTAGAGGTGGTATTTCCAAGGGGAGATCGAACTCGGCGTTTGTACAACCGGCGATACTCCAGAACCAAGCTCTCGCTCCGTCGATAAGTCCTCCACGGAAGCTTAAGTGACGATTCGGGTTGCCGACATATATTTGGTCATAGCCGAATTGACGAGCAAACCGGCATGGAAGATAGGGTTCAATTAGACAAGTATCTCTCACCCTGAACAATAGGTAACCGGGTCGAATATTCATCAACCATCTGAAGCACCCAATATCCAAGACGGTGCGATTCTGCCTTGGATCCTCAGCATCCAATAAAGTGGCGTTGTAGGTACCAGAGAACTGAGGGAAACAAGGATAGAATTCCCAACACTTGTGAATTCTGAACTGAATCGTAATATCCGGCTCTCTATGTTTAATCCATTTGCAAGCTTCAAGGTTCTGCAACAGAGGAATGTTGGGATTTACCTCCGCCGGAGCTTCCATTAAGTCCGGTCGGTGAAGCACTAACCAGGCCATTAAGTATGTATATGGCAATTCCAGCTTTGGAACTGATAAATTGGCGGAAGGTTTCTTCTTCTCCTGAGTAAATGCAGTGATTAACTGTCGTAATCCACTGTGAATGGCAGCCATCATAGCAGGAAGCAAGGATAATTTGCGACCTGTAGCTAACTGGACGGCTGGATACAATACTTCCATTGGCATTATATCAGAGGATTGGTGGGGAACTACGCATCTCTTCAGCCACAATGCCAGGAAACCAGCCAGCAGAGCGGTAGAGCTGATTGGAACACCAGCTTGCCACAAATAAGAGCGAAATCTTGTCCCATGCGGAAACCCATCTTCTGAGTGAGAGGTATAAGTCTGGGCCTTCGTTTTCTCTAACAGCCGGTTGATTTCATCTTGACTCATTGGAGACAATCCGCATACATCCTTCGAACGGTCTTCTAGATTCTTGAATAGATAATCAGCGAACTGTTTTAAGCTGACTTGAGGAGACTTCCTCCTTGCTTTGGTGTCCATCTCAGCCGTAGCTATGTGGTAGTGGCAAGTCAACTCCCATAAAACGTCATGAGTCACAACTGACCGATCCTTTATCTTATTCAACTGATTGGTAGTTGGGAAGAACTCTTGATATGGAACATCACCCAACGGCAAGCCAGAAACCTGCATCATCTCATGCAGTGGTAGTCCGAGTTCCCCATTCTTGGTAAAGAAGGTGTTAGTATCCGGGTTGTAGATCTCGAACAGACAGAGGAAATGACCTACACTAATCTGCAGACCACTCATGGTAGCACGGATCGGAACCGCCACCCCCACTTGTGCTAATTCTCGCTCCCAACGTTTCAAAACGTAGCGAGTCATTCTGGTCCACCACCATTTCTCTCCAAAGTAATGGACCCACCCATAACATCTGAAACTCTCTTTGGGTAATACTTTCCCCGCTGCCGCTAACCGGTTCTTCACTATGTTTGCTCGTGATGTTGTTTCATTGTGGGGTATATTATCTAGTCCTAAGACACCTGGATGAAGCCCTCTTATAGAAGTTCTCTCACTTGAACCTGGAGTGGCTTCCTTTCCAATGAAACCACAATGAACGCTCTCATGATTTTCAGTTAATCTCCAGAACATTTCGCGGTTAACCGATAAATTTCTGAACTTTAATAGCGAATGGTCTCGAGGGATCGGCGGCAAATATAAGAAGGATGATCCACTTTGATGTAACCATTGTGCGGGCTTGCAGAATGCGACCCCCGGATCCTTTATGGCGTCACCAAACAAGAAATCCGGCTTTCTTATATATTTGTTATCATCTCGTTCTGAAATCAGAGGGGTGTCAGTAATTATCCGTCGCAGAATACGGCAACTACCTCGCTGAATCAGTTCTCTAGCTCCTTCACTATAATCCGGTTTAAATTGAGGAGCGGACTCTATTAAGGGTAATCCCTCATAAAGAGAACGAATAATACCACTCCGACCAGTAACCGCATCAGCAGGAATGGCAGTAGAAGGAAATTGGACTGATAAAGAAAACATACACGTAAATGGTGTGAGGATACTCCTAAAATTATGAAAAAAGCGGTATATCTTACTCTATGAGATATAATCGCTATTTCATAACAGGCGTGACGATTTGTCATCTCCCACATGTATAAAGGAAATATGCGTCGCTATACACGGACATTATAACGGCATATCAAAACCTTTTAACACATGTGGGTTGATATAAAATCGCCCCTGTATGTTCTGAAGTGTGTTTTGTCCAAGCAAAACGAACACTTTTAAGCGTCGATCCCCTCAAAGGAGGATGCCGGCTCTTCTCGAAGGTATCTCAAAGGATACAAACGAGGATCTGCATACAAATACAGGCATATATATATGAAATTGATGAAATGCAGTATTTAAAGTTGTGAAAAGATGAAAGAGGTAT
>BQKN01066083.1:2002-28819 GCA_022839385.1 Asparagus kiusianus
TACATAGACTTCGTCTTTCTCACGGGAAAGACTACCCGGCAACGCGTGTTAGGCGCTGACTTCATCTCTGTCTTTTCTAAAAGCAAAGATAGGGGAAAGTGGGAGACTAGAAGTGGGATCTCCACTCCGAGAATCAAAAAAAGATTCGGATAATCCTAACTGTCGTAAGGTTTGATTATCGAATCGAAAGGTTCAAATGACCCTAACTGTCGTAAGGTTTGGTCATTTGACTCTGAAGAGGAAGAATTTTATATTCTATCTTCAGCAGGAAAGGAAACTCGAGGTGGGATCTCCACCCCCAGGATCCGACAGGTGAAACTAGGAGTGGGATCTCCACTCCGAGAATCGAAAAGATTCGGATAATCCTAACTGTCGTAAGGTTTGATTATCGAATCGAAAGGTTCAAATGACCCTAACTGTCGTAAGGTTTGGTCATTTGACTCTGAAGAGGAAGAATTTTATATTCTATCTTCAGCAGGAAAGGAAACTCGGGGTGGGATCTCCACCCCCAGAATCCGACAGGTGAAACTAGGAGTGGGATCTCCGCTCCGAGAATCGAAAAGATTCGGATAACCCTAACTGTCGTAAGGTTTGGTTACTCGAATTGAAAGTGGACCTCTCGTTCGTTGGAGGAATCGAGAGGGGATTTTGGTTGTGGTCCTAACTGTAGTAAGGTTTGACCGAGTGGGAAGTTTGAGACGATCCTAACCGTAGAAGGGTTTAATCGATCGATTTGTGGACCTCTCGTTCTTTGGACGAATCGAGAGGGGAATTTGGCTTTGGTCCTAACTGTAGTAAGGTTTGACCAAGGGAATTGTGTGGTAGAGACTATGAGTAGTCAAAAACCACTGAAAGTTTCGCGAGGGGAGATCAATCCATTGAATGATTAGATCTTATCTCAGCAAAAGAGTGCTTGTGAGAGTTAGATTCTGACAAACGAGAATATTCGGAATTCGAACATTGATTTCTTGCTCATCAGCGACCGGGTTATCCCTAAGAGTACCCCGATGTGGTATTCTTCCGGGAACTTCCCGGTACCTCAATTCTTTTGAAGATACTAAGGATAGTATCTCTTCAGAAATTTGCCATTTATTGGCATCATGAGCCGGTCACCATCTTTGGTGACTAGGCGATAGGCGCCGTTCGAGTAGACTGTTTCCACTACGAACGGTCCTTCCCACTTGGGTTCAAATTTGCCTTTCTTCTTGGAGTTAAGGATCATAGGACGTTTTTCAGTCAAGACCAAATCCCCTTCCTTAAAACTCCTTTGTCGAACTTTTTTATCGAAGGCTCTAGAAATTCTGGCTTGGTAAAACTCAATATGCTGCTGAGCTTCCAGGCGCTTTTCATCGAGCATCTCGAGTTCTTCGAGGCGCTTCTGATGTTGTTCTTCGGTCGTCATCTGGGTTGCAAGAGCGATCCGAAGGGATGGAATTTGAACTTCCAGAGGGAGAACGGCTTCACATCCATACACCAATGAGTATGGGGTGGCGCCAGTCGGTGTACGCACTGTGGTACGATAGGCCCATAGAGCTGCGCCGAGCTTATCATCCCAATCTCGCTTGTTATTTTTTCACAAGCTTTGACAAGAGCTTTATGATAGTCTTGTTGAAGGCTTCAGCTAATCCGTTTGCTGTGGGATTATAAGCTGTTGACGAGATGTCCTGAATTTTGAACTTTTCGCAGAACCTTATGAAGGCGTTGCTGATAAATTGAGGACCATTGTCGTGTATGATTCGTCTTGGAACACCATACCGGTAGACGATATGGTGCTTGATGAATGCAATGACGTTGCTCGTCTTGACTTCTCTGAGTGGAACTGCTTCGGCCCATTTGGAGAAGTAATCGGTGATTGCCAGGATGAACCGGTCACCTTTGACTGACGGAGGATTTATAGGACCGACAATGTCCATTCCCCAGGTCTCGAACGGCCACGACGTAACCGAAGGATGTAGATGTTCCGGAGGCTGGTGCATGTAATTCGCGTGTACCTGACACGCGTGACACTTCCGGGCGTATACGATTGCCTCGTGCATCATGGAGGGCCAAAAGTATCCCATTCTCCTGATGCGATCATAAAGCTTGGGACCAGGTTGGTGCGCGCCGCACTCTCCCTCATGTGCCTCTTTAAGCACTTCTTCAGCTTCTTTGGTTGATAGGCAACGTGCCAGCATGCCATCATACCCCCTGCGGTATAGCGTTCGATTCTCTGTATTATAATAGAATCTTGGAGCTCTTCGTCTGATCGACTCTCTCTCCTTCACGTCTTCTGGCAAGATTCCATGTAGGACGTAGTCGATGATGGGGAATCGCCAATCCCGAGGTTCGAACTCAGCCTGAGTTGTGTGCACCTCTTGGGCCTCTTCCTCCCTGCCATTTTCATCATAAAGTGGCACTAAGAGTTGGTGAGTTCGTACCGTAACAAATTGTTCTGTCCCGGGAGGCTGTGCCAGAGATACAGCCAAAGCTGCCAATGCATCCGCGTAGGTGTTCTGCAACCGCGGAACGTGTTCGATGAAGAACCCTTCAAATGATTCCGCTAGCTCCACCGCCATCTTGTGGTATGGTAGCAAATCCTGACTTCGGACTTCATACTCTCCTTGGACCTGTTTGACTATCAGTTGAGAATCACCGAAAGCTTCGAGATACTCAACCCCCAGCTCTTTGGCGAAGTTGAGTCCTATAATCAGTGCGTTATACTCTGCTACGTTATTCGAGCACGGCTCAGTTAATGAGTAGGCCCGAGGCATCACATGTTTTCCCGGGGAAACTAAGACAACTCCAACTCCGGAGGAGACCTTAGAACCTCCAGGAGCACTTGTGGCATTAGCTGCCCGTGAAGCACCGTCGAAGTACAAACGCCACACTTGTTGGTGTGAAGTTGCGTTGACTTCGTGGGTTTCATCGGGTAAATCGTCGTATATCTCAGCGGCGTCCGTAGTTGGATTAGCTGCCAAGAGATCGCAGATGGCTTGTCCTTTTACTGACTTCTGCTGTTTGAAGTGCAGATCGTATTGGGACAAGAGTAAAGCCCATTTCGCTAATCGCCAGCTCATGGAAGCCGGTTGAGTCATGAATACTCGGACCGGGTTAACTTTGGAGATGACATAGATGGTTTGTCCAACCAAGTAATGCCGCATCTTCTGGATGGCGAACACTAAGGCGAGGCATTCTCTCTCGATCATGGGATATCGAGATTCCGCACCCACCATAGTTCGGCTTAAATAATACACCGCCTGCTCGTGACCGTTATCGTCATCTTGTGCAAGCAATGCACTTAATGAGTGGCTTGTCGCCTTGACATAAATCAAGAACGGTTTGCCCGATTTTGGTGCAACGAGTACGGGAGGTTTCGAGAGATATTCTTTGATACTCTCGAACGCCTTTTGACAAGCATCGTCCCATACGAATGACACGCCCTTCTTTGTGAGCCTGGAGAACGGTTGGCATTTTCCCGAAAGGTTTGAGATAAACCGACGGATATAAGCCAATCGCCCTTGCAGTCCTCTGAGCTCTTTGAGGTTCCTCGGAGGTTGCAATTCATTGATTGCCTTCACCTTGTCCGGATCAATGTGAATACCTTTGGTGGTGACGACGAATCCCAGGAATTTGCCACTGGACATTCCGAGGAAAGACTTGGTAGGGTTCATCTTCAACTGATGGGCCCGCATCAAGTCGAACATGGTCTTCAAGTCTTTGATGTGATCATTTTTATCACGACTTTTCACGACCAGATCGTCCACGTAGCACTCAACCGTCTTTCGGAGATGTTCCTGAAAGATCTTCGACATAGCTCGCTGATATGTAGCTCCTGCATTCTTCAAGCCGAAGGGCATGACTGTGTAGCAGAATACGCCGAGAGGCGTTCTAAATGCAGTGTGCTTTTCATCATCTGGATGCATCTTTATCTGGTTATAACCAGAGAAACCATCCATGAAGGACATCCTCTCGAACCCACACGTATTGTCGATGATAACATCCGTGATGGGGAGAGGAAAATCATCTTTTGGGCAAGCAGCATTGAGGTCCCTGAAGTCAATGCATATCCGGATCTTCCCGTTCTTCTTCAGGACCGGAACAATATTGGCAAGCCATTCGGGATGTTGCTCCTCCCGGATAAATCCCGAATCGACGAGCTTTTTGACTTCAGCTTCGATTGCTTCCATCATTTGCGGACGAAACCGTCGTTGTTGTTGTTTGACTGGTTTGACCCCCGGCTTAATGTTGAGACGATGCACTGCCACATTTGGATCGAGCCCTGGCATGTCTTCATAATTCCAGGCGAATACATCGATATACTCCCGGATAAGAGAAATCAACTCCTCCTTCTCTTCAGGTAGGAGGCTGTCGCTGATGAATATTGGCTTCGGGTTTTCCTCGGTTCCCATATTCACCTGAACGATTTGGTCTTCGGTAGGAGGCTCTCTTTGCTCGAACCTATCGCCATATTGCATGCTTAAGTGATGAACCCACGGGTCTTCCCATGTCGGCATCTCATCATCTTCTTCTATTGTCGTTGGATCAACCGTGACCATATTCGACATTAGCTTCTTAAACATATCACCAAGACTAACGTCGGAATCCCAACCCGAAGAGTCGGAAGAATATCCCTTCCTAGTCTTGTTAGCAATTTGGTCGATGATTTGCCAGCCACACTCATCATCTGATGAGACATAGCCTAGACCTCTTTTGTGGCGATAATAATCATCGGGTTTTCCCTTCGGTACATAGGCCATCCGGGGTGGAACCCGTGGACCTCGACCAAAGAAAAGACCCTCTCCGATCTTGAAGTCATACCCGTGCCTTTCCATCATGTTGCGCGCTTTCGCATCGTATTTGGATAGATGACGGGCTGGTTTATCATCGTCGTCTTCCTCTTCCATGAAGTGGTCGGGTATCGGAGATGCTCTTCCTTTGCCGTAGACGACCTCCTTTCCACCCCCAATCCCTGCGGGGATGATGAGCGTTGTTCCGCAAGGGTCGTGTACCTGCTTCTTCGTCAAACAAAATGATTGAAGAGGCATATACAAATCAGGGTTAGCATAGAGTTCGTTGGTGATATCATCAAGACTCGTCGAGTACTCTAAATCATCGTTTATTGATAGTTCTTCGGCAAGTTGCCAATTACAACTACCTTCCGATGATTCATCATCGTCAAGATTGATTACAATGGGTACAATGTCGTTTAAAACAAAACCGCCACCGTAATCAAGCCCTGGTTCGGTATCAGCTTCATCTCCGCTGTCCGTCCCTTGGGCCGATGGTTCAGTATCGGATTCAGCGCCGTATAAAAGGGAATCGGTGAAATAATTCTCCAATCCCTTGAACGGTTGCTTATCCGCGACCACCGTCTTGACTTCATTATCTGTGCCCACATATTTGAAGCACTGATGTAGAGTTGACGGAACTATAAGGTTACCGTGGATCCAAGGTCGACCCAACAGTAAATTATAGGATGTTTCCGCGTCAATCACATAACAAGTGACCTCCGACCTCAAATCCCCGATCTGGCACTTAATTCGGATCTTCCCCAAGGGCCTAGACCCGCTGGTGTTGAATCCATAAATTGTCGTGCCAGTGGACGCTAATTTGCTAGTCGAGATTCCGAGATGATGCATCAATCGGAATGGCATGATGCTAACAGCGGAACCCGGATCGACTTGGATCCGGTTGACAACGTTGGAGCCAATATGCCCGGTGAAGTACAACGGCCTATCATGATTTGAATTCTTCGTCTGCATATCTTCCTTGGTGAAAGAGATGCAGGGGAAGTGATGTGCCGCCAGATTGCATTGTTGAGCTGATGACTCTGGTTCTTCGGAAGATGGCTTGATTCGAGTTAAGAAGGCTTCGGAATCACTCAAGGCTTCTTGTAGCGCCTTCCGTGTATCCTTCGACAACCGCAGCAACTCGTATAGAGTTATCCTGGCCGGGATGTTGGCCAACTGCGCCATAATGTCGAAGTGGGGCTGAGAGCTTGCATTCCCCGGTTTGTCTCGTCCAATTGGATGATTGAATCGAGACTGCCTCGGGTTCTGAACTTCTTGACGTACAGGCTCTTTTCCCTTATCCTTCTGCGGGATTCTCTCCATAGCCACCGCAGGTGTTGGGGGAATTGCTGGAATTCCCAACTCCGCCAGTGTCTTGGAAAGAGGGGTTTTGGTACCCAACTGCTCGGTAGCATCCGGATACTTGAAATGGTACTCGTTCCCGCTCCGGGTTACAAAAGCTTCTTGCTCATCTTCAGAAAGCGGGAAGGTTGGAATTTTGTCGTCATCCACCCCCGGTATAGCAGAGGTCCCGTAACAGGATTTGCTCTTCCTTTTCGACTTCTTCTTATTCTTTGTGGAAGAGGTCCGGGCCCATTGCTCATCTGCGATCAAATCCGGATGAACCCACAAGATCTCGCCATTTGGGGCTGTGTGTGGCACAAGCCCTTTCTGACGCTGCTGATGCGGATCATCATTCACCGTCTTCACCGCCGCTTTAATCACCGACTCATGTTGGAACCAACTCGAGGGAACAGATCCAAAGCTAATGGATACGGTGTTTGCACCCACCTTCTTTTCTTTGGGCTGTTTCATGGTGATAACCCCAACATCGATTAGGGCCTGAATTTTATCTTTGAGGGCATAGCATACCTTAGTAGGATGGTGCACCGCCCTATGGAATGCGCAGTATTTTGGATCGTTGACCCTCTTGGCATCTTCTTGATGCTGAATCGGCGGCAGCTTGATCTTGTTGTTTTCCACGAGGTATTTGAAAATACCCGGGATTTCATCCTCTTTGAATGAGTAGACTTTTGGGAACCTCGGCTCCCCAACCTTTTGCTTCTGGGGCTGTTGCTGCCACCTGGGTTGTTGAGGCGCCCTCTGTTGCTGTTGCGGCTGTTGTGGCTGTTGCGGCTGCTGTGGCTGTGCTTGCACCTCAAAGACTTGATTTGCGACCACCGCATTTGCATGCGCCTTCCCTTTACCCTTGGGGGTAAAATTTGGTTGCGGGGCATTATTGGGTATTTGTCCCCTCTCTGCCTTTTTCCTCTTGAGGAATCGCTCGGCTCGCTCTCCTCTCATCTTCAAATCCTTCCAGGTTTTGGACGGCGCCATTCCCATGGCTTCGAGGATGTCGAGCGTGAGGTTGTTGTGGCAAGTCTCAAGAATGAAATCTTCACTAACCGGATCCCTGCAATTCATAGCCTTGTTCCGGAATCTTTTCACGAAGTTTTCAACCGTCTCGCCGTTCTTTTGTTTTTCGTCGAACAGCGTGCCGATTGAAACCTCGGTGTCATCATCAAAGAAGTTCGTTAGAAACATGTCCTCCATGTCATCCCAGCCGTTGATGCTTCCGGGCTTGAGACGGCGATACCAATCGAAGGCAGCTCCGCGAAGAGTGCCGACGAATGACCGCACCATGAGGGGCTCATTTCCGGAAATAATTCCTAAATGAGACTTGAAATAGATTAAGTGTTGGGTAGGGGAACCCTTCCCATCAAACGGCGTAAAGTTAATTAGATTAAACTTTGCCGGATATGGGATCGATTCCCACTCCCTTGGATATGGGCAGGGTATACCGGATCTTTTTACCTCCTGGGCATTCATCAATGCATTGATCTTGCTCTCCAGGTCCTTCATCTTCTTGTCATCGCTCTTCTCGGCCTTTGAGTGGCTTCTGGGAGAGGTGACATGGTCCTCCTTTGCATTATCTTCTGCGGGACCACCCCCATTGTCAGTGTTGACAGGAGGGATGTTGAGATTATCCGCCTCCCGTTCGCTCTCCTCTGGATTACGCCGATTTGGTTCTCCTTGATGGACCGTTAGCGCCGCAATCTGTTGGTCGTGCATCTTCCTCATCCGCTGCAGGGTCATTTCCATTTCGAATTTGAAGCTCTCCTTCTGTTTGGCGAGGGCTTCTTCCAGTATTTTGGATACCTGTTCAGCGCTGATCATGAGTGATTCGTATGGTTGGCCCGCACTCGAGGCCGTGTCATCGGATGCCACCGCCGAGCAAGAGTCCGAATCAGCCTCTGATTCTTCTTCTTCCAAGGAGAGTCCAATTGGCACTCTTTGGTAGTTCTTTTGGCCGCTGGTTCCGGGCCGCAACCGTGTCATGCACCGGGATATCTCGGCCAGCTGTTCTATGCTGAAGGGTTGTGCTGAATTTCCCCTGCCAGTCATGTTGACCGACACTCTTGAGTATTCGTTCTCTCGGCAGAGCGATTTCTTCTTGTGGAAACGCTTCGGCTTGGAGAGTCTCTCGAACACCGAGATTCTTCTTGGGGAACTGTCACAACAACACTCGGACAGCACCGCCTTGATGATGTTAGCACACGGGCAGCGGGGCTCCCTATCCTGCACACATCTCTTTCGGGATTTTCCAATACCCCCAGCCCCGTAGTACAACTCATCAGCTTTGTAGCTGGAGCAACCTACAGAGTGCTGGTGGGTGTTCCCCGGCACAACACGCTCATCCTCGGATGAGTGTGCTTCCCTTTGAGGATGAGATGATCTGTTGGATTTTTCAAGAGTGGCCCGTTCAGTTTTACGCTTTTGTGAGCGTATGAACTGAACGGGCTCTTTTGTTTCGACTCGCAACCCGGTGCGGTCGGTGATAGGGGCTTTCCCTTTGTCAATATTCTTGGGGGGATTGATTCCACCCCCAGTCTGAATTTTAGTTTGGGGACCTTTCAATGGTCCCAGCCGTTCTTTGACTGGTATTCTTCCTCGGTTCTCCGGTAAGGGACCGAGGCGACTCGTCAAAGGAACCTGGGATCTTGAATGATCCCCTTTTTTACCTGGCCCTGTTGAGGGTGCCGGTACAGGAGGAGTAGGCTCTGATTTGATTGAACTCTGGGCGATAATCTTGCCCTTCTTTGCTGGAGATGTTGGTGTTGCTTTGGGAACCCACACCAATCTGCTTGTAGACGGCGTTTTGACCGTCGTTTCTTGCTGCATCTCCTCTGCCTTCTTTAGGAGAAGTCGGGCATGTGCAAGTAAGGCGCGGCGCTTCTTGATTCGCTCCTCGAGCGTGGAGCGGTTCCTCTTGACACGGATCCACTCACTCGCTCCTGATTTGGAGGGGAGGTTGATTGCTTGCCGTTGCTCTTGTCGCTGCCTCGACTTCAAGTCCTCTGCATAGCGCACTCCATCTTTGGACTCCTTAGCCTTGGCGAGCTGTTGAGCGAGTCGTTGACGACGCCTTTGGAGCGCTCTCTTCGATGGAGTCGGAACAGCATCACCTATTGCCTTTGTGGCGGTTGTGAGGGCCGGATCTACAGCCTTAACCACGCTGATCGACGCGGGGCCGTTGCGTGGTACGGGCGTAGTGGCAGCGATGGCGGAGTCTCGGATTGAGGAGTTGGAGATCCCGTGAGCCCTTTTGGGAGATGAGTTCTTCCTACGCCGTTGCGGAGAGGCGGATCTGGAGGAGGAGGAGGAGAGGTACTCTTCGAACTTCTTCTGATCGAACTCGTATTCGATCTCTTCATTCACCCGGATCTTGAAGGCCGGTTGCGTCACTCCGATCTCGGCAGCGAGGTCGGCGGCTCCCACTGTGGTCGCCAGCTTGTTTTCGGTAAAAGTTGCTGTTTTCATTGATGTTCTCTTTTTTGAGATCTGTTACAACTTTGAGCGTTACAACAAGATAGAATGAAAACAAAAAAAAGGGTTACAACTTTAACGAAAATAAACACGAGATCCCGTTTTGGTACGGTCTCGCTTGCGTGGGTTGTTGGCCTGTGACGGGGACGTCGATATCCGTGGACCGCCGATTCTTCAAGATCCTTTCCGGAAAATCCGGCAGAGTTTCGTCTATCCGCGTAGGATATAGAAACAGAACCTCGTCGATCCGCGCAAGATCTAGAGGTTATAAGCGTATATCTCGGCTAAAACGAGATAATAGCTCTTCTTAGTGTCACCGCTAAGGAGCAACACTAAGGAACAGAAGGGGTGAATGAAGGGTGCTGATGAAGAACGCCTTACTCCGTGCTCCGGCAGGGCTTCGCCGCTATCTTGCAGACTCTGACTCCTCACTCCGGCAGGGCTTCGCCGCTCTCTTGCAGAACAATTCTTGGCTAAGATAATTCAGCCTTGAATTGAGAGCAAAATCAAGAGCTCTTGTAAATGGAGGGCTAAGGGGGCTATTTATAGCCAAATGAGAGGGCCTAGGGGGCCAAAGGGGGAGAGACACCCCCCTAGGGGTGTCTCGGCCAAGGCTTGAGACACCCCCCTTGGGGTGTCTTGGTTGTGACCGAGACATCCCCTTGGGGGTGTATCGAGCCTGTCGAGACCCGTTTGGGTATCCCCGGTTCAGCCCGGGGCCGTGCCGTTGTTCTGCCGCTGTCCTGCTGTTGACTTTTCGTCCGAACTCGGATTTGAGTGATTTCGGATGCGTTGGAATCGTGACAGCGAGCTCTGTAGGCCCCGATGGTTGGATTATCCGTGGGGTGATCGGGGCACAGCGGGCGTTGGTCCAATTGCGGTGATCGCGGGGTTTTCGGTCAACCCGTATCCTCGTGATTCTGACGTTCTGTCGGCTCACGTAATCCGTCGGTTTGCTTTAGTCGCTCACCGGCGTCATTTGAGCTCTTGTGAACTGGATAGCGATGTCCAATCGTCAATCGTTAACGCCGAGCTATGAGTGGGGACCTATCGGCAATTTTCGATGCCTACAAGCTCAAAATTTCCATCGGTCGACCGCACCGGTCGACCGAAGAAGTCTCTGCTTGTTTTCTCAGTTTGGGATCTGGATCGCGGTCGACCGTGAATTTTTTCGGTCGACCGCCGAACTCTTAACGGTCATATTAGGTACAGAATCTGTTTCCTGTTTTTTTGGGATTTTTGTTGTTTTGTTTGTTGTTTTGGCTGTTGGTTTTTCTTCCTATATAAACCCCTAAACCCCCTTCTATTTCAAAAATAATGAGAGTGTTTTAAACAAGTTTAAGAAAGTTTTAACAAGGGTTTATGATTGGTTTAAGCTTGGTTTAAAGCTGTTTTGGTTTTCACAAGTGGAGGAGAACATCTTCTTGTTGTTTGGGCTTCAATCTTCATCTCTCCATCTTGTTATTCAGAGAAGAATCTCTAAACTCATATCTAGCTATTTATATGTTTGACTTACATTTCCATAAGCTAGCATTTGTATTGAGTTTAGTTTGATTTTGATTTTGATTTACTCATTGTTACACCCACCCACTTGAGCTTATTGTATTTGCATACATAGTATATTAGGGTTGTGAGAGATTGTAACATTGAGTTGTGCTTAATTGAGTTCTCATCTATTGTAGAGAACAAATTTATATTTGTTACATTATGAGTGTTGTAAGGTTTTCGGTGAGCTAGAAAACCGAGTGTGTTGTGAAGTTTTCGGTGAACTAGAAAACCGATTGTGAGGAGTGACGTTGATCGGTGAGCGTTGAAAACCGACATTGTGAGGTGTAAATGTTATTCGGGTGAGCTGTATTGTCCTGGGGTTGGTTTGTTGGACCAAGTGACCTGTTTCGCTACTTGGGTCCGTGACCTATTTCGTCACCTGAGCTTTGCCAGAGTTCGGACCAGGCAGAGATCAGATTGCGTGTAGTCCTCTAGCTACTTGTTTCGTGGGATTGGATGCGCGTAGGGGATTTGTGAACAGTCAATTATCCGATGATATGAACGTTGACTCTATGTGAGATGTGGACCAGTGAGTTTTTAGGACGGATAATACTCGACCCGGTTACACTGTGCAGTTAGCCTTATGATTACCATGTTTTAGTAGTGTTTTCGCATGTAGATTTTGTTGGATTTCCAGTTGCATGTTTTTTTGTCATTTCTGTTATCGTATCATTTTCCGCTTGGGTATTTGTTCGTTCTATTTGTTTGTGGGATCTTGTCGTGTGCCATACACGCTGACGTACACTTGTTTTCTTTGGTGTACATCAGACTTAGAGGAAGGAAAGGTTCAACTTGGAGTAGGGGTGTTAAACGGGTGGGTTTGGGCATTAAATGGGCGGGTCATAAATGGGCGGGCATATTTTACCCATTTACCCATTTATGGCCAATTTAAGATTTTCTAAATGGGCGGGTTTTTGCCCGCTCATTTAATAATCGGGCCGCCCATTTGCCCGTTTAACTATAATAGCTATATATATAATACTTTTGTGGTGTTTCTGTAAATTTTTAGGGGTTTTTTTATAAACTATGATAGCTATATCGTGATACAGTGAATTAGTCGACACGGTGAGAACAATGTTGAAACGGAGCAGCGTTATGCAAATGAGACCGTGTCGACTAATTCAGCCACAAACATCATTGACATAACTACCTCACACACTTATAACCCTGCAGTATCGAGATATCAATAAAGCCAGTGGAAATCATAGACAAGAAAAGTTCTCAAAATGTTCAAACATGTCAAAGCAGCCTGTACTGGAACAAGAATATACACAACAACTTACATACCAAGTTTTTCGATTATATTAATAACAATATATGTTCTTCTAAGCATTACATAACAAGGGAAATAAACGAAAAGAAAAGGATAGAATTGCAGACCCCAAGCATATAAGTTTTCGAGTGCTACATTCAATTCCAAATTCAAATAATCAAGGCTGGCATACATTGCCATACAAACAGAAGGCAGGCTTTGAAGAGTAGGCATTGTGGCGCGTTATCCATGATGTCAAGGCACAAATTCCTCTCATACACAATATACCAAACACCTGCAAGTCATAAGAATCTTTATGTTAACACTACAATACAAAATAAACTAGTCGTCCTCATTTTATAATTTTTAAGAAAGAAAGCCCTTTGGAGAATGAGAAAAACCAAAGGGGAGTGAAGAAAATATAAATCCTGGGTTCTTTTTCTAGGGGATATTCCGAAAACAAAGGGACAAAAAACTAATTTCTCTAGAAGTAATGAGAACTTAGCAGGACACAAACAAAAAATGTCATAAACCAAGACACATATTTGATCATTAGATACAAACTAAAATAACAATAATCATAAATATATGTATCATGAGTTAAGACACGTTTTCAAATGTGTAGAAAGACCCCCTCTGCACATGCTCTACCTTCACTTATGACTTGCGTCACGATCCATTTGTGCGACACAAAAATATGATGCGAGATGAAAAAAAGATATCACAAGTTACAATTTTTGTTGTAGTGAGTGTACCAAAGCAGTTTTTGATCTTAGAGGAGCTTACAAGTTTCTTAATGATGGAGGTCCAATATCATTAGTACATCCATGGGCAAAGTGCATTGTGGAGCATAATATCTCTCTCTTAAGGTAAAGATTTTCACCTCGTTGGCTGTTATGAAGGGTAACTAGGAGAAGTGCGGTTATCAAGGGCAAAATTTCTATGTATTAACAGTTAATCAGCTCTTACCAAGATATTCTTAGTCCACAATGAAATGGGGAAAATATTTTTATGAAAATATTTTTATTTTATTTTTTTTCAAATAGTACTATCCCTTTTTGCGTATAATTTCTTGTCTCTCTGAAATATAATTTGAAGGAAACAATGCTATTTTTTTGAAACATCATAAATTTGGGTATAATTGAAGTACTGAAGATTCATAAATTTGGGTATCAACCAAATATCTTTCATACCTGTGATTCAAGATTTGTCGTGGTAAGTGCCCTTTCTGCATATGTATAACGTTCATATCGTTCAAGAATATTTTCCATGCTGCAGAAGAAAGTTAGTCACCAGTCGTTAGATTCCCATGTCGTACCGTAAGACATTACTGAAAAACTTTAAAACTCAAAACTAAATTTATGTGCGTCTTGCTCATCCTCGATCACAGGAATTCCGAAAGAAACCTTGGAAGCAAACAATAAAAACTGAAACAAGCTTATCATTGTTGTTAATTAAAAAGAAAAAAAAAAGCAAAGGGAAGATTAATTAACCAAATTTGTATATTTCATGCTTATTCCGTAGCCCTGACAGCAGAAAACAACTTGCTTGACAGCATTACATATTTAGTAAACACTAGCTAATTATCCACCGAGAGAAGAAAATAAATGTATTTATTAGATTATAAGATGGGAATTAGGAGATAAGAAATATGCATGAATAAAACATATGCCCAGAACTCTTTTTCTAGGGTATCTAAATTCCAATCAACATATATGCTCACATGTCCTGTGCCTGAAGGGTGAAAAACCACATGAAACAAAAAGCCTGCATGATGGACATTTAAAGAGTGTGATTCATGTTTTACGCAAACTGATGGACATTTCAAGAGCGTGATACATAGTTTACACAAAGCATATTCTATGCCATTAGTTGAGCTAAATTGGAAATCACGAAGCCCCGTCTACTCTCACTCGAGAAATACTGCTTATTTTCAGCTGCTGCTTATGTTATTGCTGAGAACAACCATCAGAAAGCATGCTGCATAGAGAACTAACAATATCCAACTCTCACAGATTAAAGTTAAACTCAACCAGAAGGGGCGAGCAAATAATCGCAAGTACTCTATCACAGGAAACTGCAAAGATGCGTACATGGGAGTTATAAGCTCAAATGTTAAATTCAACTATAGATTTAATATTGTACATTGCAGTAGACGCATGCATCTCTAGCGTATTACGTAGCGAGAGCTGGAAGCTAGTTATAAGCAAGCAATCACATCCCCCATTCAGATCATACATTGAAGATGTACATCTATCAAAACAATAGATTATCAGATCCTCATCGATATCATTGAGAGATAAGAAATATGCATGAATAAAACATAGTATCATCACCTAATCACTTTCGCCTTCCGATTCAGAAACCTCTAGATTACTGAAATCATTTACTAATAAACCTCTAGATTCCTAGCAAAATCTCCAATCATAAAAAAGTCAGTTGCTTGCTAAACAAAACCATTAATTTTTTGTACATAAACTTTGTCAACTTGTGATTCTTGAGATTCACCAGTTTTGACTAACAATAACATAAGACTAACTTAAGTTAAGAGTCGAGACCAATAAAGTCACGTCCGCAACAGGGAAGAATGTATAAATAGTTGATTATTAGCCTGACGGATCCACTAGTTCTGACTTTTTACTTCAATATACCCAAACTCGAAACAGGATCCAAACCCATTATCAGGACCAGTATTTATATGCTTAACTACATTCTCTTTTGAAAGGGCAATCTTTGGTTAATTAATGCTTATATATCCCAAATACAACTTCAAATTTCTGATTAAAACGACTATTGATGTCCAAAATTGATCACATGTAAATCAAATGAGATCTTTTTTTTAGAATATTCTAATGGTTGCCTAATTAGTCAATAACAATAAATTAGCTTGCATTAGCAGGCTTAGAATACAACGCAATGCAATGAGAATACATAATATCACGGTGTCAGCAAATACTTCAAATATTGGCGAAGGGGGATGGGTATGCGTTTAGGTTCAGATTTTTAACAGCTGGAAGAAAAAGTTAAACCTGCAAAGTCTTCAATCTTCTTTTTTATCTTTTTCTTTATGAAATGCTCTTCTTTTGCCTGCAGCAAGAACAGTGAGCAATTAAAATAAAGTGGGGTAGAAGGAAGGAGGCAATCAAAGATGTGTAATCATCAAGACATCCTGAAATGTACATTAACAAATGAAAATTTGTACTAATATTTGGTGGTTAGGAGCAAAAGTTGTAAATTTTATTTAGGTTATCAATTGAAAATCTAAGGTAAGAACTTTTATAAGTAGTATAAAAACAAAGGAAAATACTGTTTTTGCGTTCTTCATTTGGTTAATTTCCCAAAAATCCAAAAAAAAAGAAAAAAATGGGTGAAGAGGTCTCCGTAATTGTAAATGATTTTCACAAAAACAATTTTAAGGGAACAGTCAAAATATTAAGGGAATACCTAGATCCGAGAGGCGGTTGAGGTAGCGAAGGAGGAGGCGGAGGAAGCGCGATTGGCGTCGGAAGCTCTGGGTTCGAGAGGCGGTTGAGGGCCTTGAGGCGGTGGAGGAGGAGGCGGAGGAGGCTCTGGATTGGCGGAGGAGGCGGTTGAGGCGACTGGCGACGGAGGAGGAGGCGGAGGAGGAGGGATTGAGGCGACGGAGGAGGCGGCGGAAGAGCTCAGAGAGAAAGTGAGAAACGAAGGGATTTTAGGGTTTTGTTTTGGGAATAAGGCCGCCCCCCCCGGCGGGCGGGTATAGAATGCCCATTTAGACCCGTTTAAGTAGATGTAAAATGCACCCGCCTGTTTAGACCCATTTAATTAAATGGGTGGGTTTTGGGCGGGCTAAATAATGGGTAGGCCAGATAGGTAAATGAGTATGGGCATAAATTACCTTCCCTAACTTGGAGATGTGCCAGAGCTAGGATATTCTCAGCAGGGGTGTCTTGCAGACAGAACAGAAGAAGAAACCGAAGCTTAGTTATTGGTCCTAGTTGCTTTTGCAATATTTCCTTTCTTTTCCTTTGAACGATGTATTATATTCCTCCAATATTCAGTTGTTCAATTTTGTATAAGGGCATGTTGACCCAAATATTATGTTTGGGATGGTATTCATTTGTGATATGTATTATTTCATTCTATATTGTTCATTATATTCCCGCTATCTGTGATCAGGGACATGTACCTTTACATTTATGTGTTGACGCTTAGTGTATTAGGTTGAGGAGAAATGTTTATTTTTATTTATTCTCATTAATCTAATATGTCACAGGCTTATTCATATTCAAATTCCTCGGTGTTTTGGGAAGCGGGCGTGACAGGTTTTTTGGTGGCCCATGCAGGTGTCGGTCCTAAGTTCCTACCAGTGAGAATATAATGGATAATTTAGACACATATCATATTTTATCCGTAAGACTATAGTTAGCCATTATCCTATCACCTCGATAGATTATCTCTTAGTCATTATCACTTTTTTACTCCTGAGCTTTCCACTGTTCTTGTCTCGTCGCTTCGCGACTACACGCTCTCTTCCTATAACTCCTCTTTCCTCATACCGGTCGTTATTATATGTGTTATTATTTTTACAACTATATTTTATTTGATTTGACTTATATATCGTTGATTGTATTAATTTCTACATTATTTATTACATTATTTTATGTATCACACACAGTGTTATATTGTATGTTTTTCACAAAAAATATATCATTACTTTTATATTTTCAATTGTTCAAATCATATCATTAAGTGTTTTGCATTGCTCTAGACTCCACATATACATTACATAGCATATTTGATAATCATATTATTTTTTTGTATTTAAAATATACTTTTGCATATCTATATTGTGTATGTGTGTATTTTCTGTCATATCATCTATCTTTCCCTTATGTTCTAAATTATTGTATAGTGTTCGTATTTCGTGATATACTTTAATAAGTTTATGATTTTAATATTCTACATATGCATTATATTCTTATCCTTTATATTTTTAGTATATAGTTTTTATCAGTAAGTTTTGTCTTGTTAGATTATTTTAGTATGTTCGCATTGGTTTTGTTATTTCTAAGAGCCATGCATTTCTATTTTGATATTCAAGCATTTATTCACATTTTCAGGTTTAGAGTTTAGTTATTAATTATCTATGTTTGTTACATTATCTCGTATCATTAATTATTATCATTTTATAATCAATATAAAGATAATTCTAAATAGCGTTGTAGGTGTACATAATATTTACTCATGGGTTGTTAATAGCGCATTTGTGTATTTGCTTTTGTTGCTTCATTTTTGATATGTATTATTTTGTCATTTACGCAATATTCATTGTATATAAATATTATTTTTTTAGTGTTTATTTTATAGTGTTTTTAGATTTTTATATCCTTTAGTGTCATTGTTTGTTGATTATTCTCTATTCATTATTTTCGTTTACTTGTGTTATGTTTTACTTTTTCATTCTTTTATAATTACTATAGTTTTTCAATATAGTGTATTCACACAGATTATTATATTTACGATGCATATTTTTATTGATTTATAGACATTCACTATTTCTAGTATCAACTGTATAACCATGTTTATTCAAAATATATCGGTGTTTTTATTATACGAAATTATGCTCTTCTTATGTTTTCATTTGCTTATATATACCTATTTTATCTTCCATAGTTTTTGTTTTTATATATTATACGTCTTTTGATTTTATATATTGTAGTCTTAATCTAGTAGTATGTTTGTGAGTGTCAGTATTGTTAGTAAGCATTTATGATTCAGTGTATTCTACGATTTTTGTATGTGTTAATTTATTTTGAGTTTTATATGGTCAATTTGTTTGTTACTTATTTGAATGCATTGAGTTTTTTAATTATGTTTTTCTTTATCAAATTTGTATTTTTTTATTATTTTAACTTGTATTGTTTTACATTGTGTTCCTCTTCTGTTTTATTTTTCTTATTTTTGTATTTTTCGTAGACCTTATTATATCAACATTGTTTTATTTTTATGTTTTTTCTTTGAACATGTGTTATTATTAATTTTTCTGAGTGAGTGTGTGGTGTTCTGACTTTATAGTTTGTGTATAGGGTTATTAAAGGTTGTTACAATATGTGTGTTTGTTTAGCTTTGATTTTTGTGTTTTTACATATTGTATTTTGATTACATATTTAGTCGTAATATTTTTGTAGTTGGTGTGTCTTATATTTTATGCAGTGTATTCTTACCCATTTTTCTTTCACGTCTCAATTTGTTTATTGCTATACTTATTGTGATTCGGTATTTATTATGTTTTATTATAATTTTTTATTGTTGTCATGTTATAGTGTAGTTATTTTTATTTTGTGTTGCATTTATTTTATTAATTCTACGTATTATACATGTATTTATACATGTTTGTTGTGTATGTTACAACATAATTTTGGTCACATTTTACTTTTCATCTACGCGTTTTGTTATCATTACAGTTTGGTTATTATCAAGTTATATGTTTTTCTTGTTTGTCTTTTTATGTTGTCTTTAATTTTATTAATTTATTAGTTTATTTGTGTTATTTGGGTTATATTACTTATTAGTTAACATAGTTTTTTTTTTACGTTTCATCAGCAGTTTCATAGTTTATTATTTAGGATGTAAAATGAGTGTTATAAGCTTATACAGCTTAGATGCAGGTTTTGCACATTGTAGATATTTTATTGTGTTTATTAGTTGTTTTTATTTTGTTAGGTTGTGTATATTTTACTTTGATAATGTATTTTATGTCTATTCATTAATTACTTCAATTGTTGTATTTATCAATTTTTCATATACACAAGTCTCTGTATTACTGTTTTAGTTAACTGTTATGTCCATATTTGATTATTATTTTGGAAATTATTACATGGTAATTCATATGTTGTATTATGTTTATTCTTTATGTTTATTGGGTTTATAGTTTTTGTATCATATTTGGTTATTCTAATGGGTATAATGATATAATGGTTATTGGTATATTTTGATATTGTGTTCGTTGTGTAAATATTATGAATATATAATTACATGATTGTTGCATATATTTTTATGTCTTTTATCTACGTCCATTATTGATATGCTTTTACATCCTATTATCAGCTATTTTATGTATTATTTTTTCTTTACAGATTACTAATATCGTGCATATCTTATTTTAATTCCGAGGGCGGAATTTGTTTTAAGGAGGATAGAATGTAATGATCGTAAATTTTAATACTAGTTAAAATAACTTTTTTGATATTTTAAAATATTCAATTATTATTTTTAAAAGAGTATTTGTATTTTTCTTGATTTTCTAGAATTTTCTACGATTTAAAAGTCTAATTTTATATTTATTTAAATGATTTTGATATTTATAAATTAACTTAGCATAGTTAAAATTTCTGTAATTAATCCGTTGTGTTATCGATACTATCACATATCATTTTAAATAATACGTTGTATTATTTTTACTATTACGTATTATTTCGTATAATACGTTGTATTATTATTACGTAATATTTTGTACAATTTGTTGTATTATTTTTATTATTGCATATTATCTACTATATTAGTATAATTGGTACGTTTTATTATATAGATAATTTTCCCATAATTATTTGATTTTAAATGTAAGTAATTATATTTTTTATTAATTATTCTCGTTTAATTATATAATTTATTGTATTATTTTTACTGTTGCATATTATTAGTTGTATTAGTACAACAGTACGTTTTATTGTGTATAATTATTTAATTTTAAATATAAAAAATTATATTTTTATTAATTATTCTTGTTTAATTGTATAATTAGTTGTATTATTTCTACTATTGTATATTATCTGTTGTATTAGTACAACTGGTACATTTTATTTTGTAGAATATTTTTACATAATTATTTAATTTAATAAGTAATTATTATTATATTTAATTATTTTTCTAAAAACCCTAGATATTCCTATATATAAGTAATTCTCTCTCTCTCTCTCTCTCTCTCTCTCTCTCTCTCTCTCTCTCTCTTCTCCCCCTCGTTCTCAACCCTAGCCGCCAACCCCTTTCTCTCTCTCTCTCTTCTCCTTCGTTTTCTCTCAAACCCAAACCTCCACCAGCATCACCCCCTCTCTTCTTCGACGAACCACTCGTCGCCCCCTGAGCTGACGCCGACCATCTTCCCAGCTACCGACGCCCCTCACCAAACTCCGACGACACTAGGTCCCCACTGCCCCAAAGCCAAGCTCTCAGATTCGATGCCACAGAGTCGCCCTCCGATGTCTCCATCTCATCGCCACACCCCAAGCCCCGAACTCCTCGTCTCCGCCTTGACCTCCTGCTCCAGCCATCGCCGCCGCCCCGTCATTAACCGCCACCTCGCCGGTGTCCCCTACTCCTCACCCCTCATCAGTACCGCCAAGCTCCCCCTGAGCTCCGCCCCTCTCAGCGCCTCCACCAGCCACAACTTCCACCCTGAGATCCACCCTACTAGCCCGCCTTCATCTCCAGCTCCTCCCAACCCCGTCGAACTCTGAACTCCGCCTCCCCAAGTTCAACAACCTGTAGTCCCACTGACAGCCCCACTTCCTCCTTCGCTCACCCCGCGCACCCCCTGCAGCTCTCGTCACCGAGTTCCTTCGACGAACTCTGCTGACGCCACTGCCTTCACCCCCGCTCGAATCTACCAAACGGTCCCGCCGACGTCGCAGTCCAGATCCACCGTATTCGTTGCTTCAGACCCGTCGAACCGCATCCGCAGCGGCGCCATCACAACCTCATCCACATGCTATTAGCCTAGTAGGCAAGATCCCGCTTCTCTTGACTCGTCATTTCATATTTATATCTGTCATTAATTAGTTGCATAGATTAGATTGTGAATTGTAATTATCTACGTGGCTTGTTGATGGTTAATATTTAACAATGATGTTATGATAAGTAATTTAACGAAAAATTATTTTGTGTAAAAGTGGTTATGATGAGATGTTTTTAGAATTATTATGATGAGAAAATGATTTATTTGGAAAAGGGGTTGGTTTTGAATAATTATTAGAATAAATAATTTCAAAATAATTTATTTCGAAAAATGGGTCATTTTGAGTTGTTAAGTTATTTTTGGCAAAAGAATTATATTTTTGATAATATGATTTAAAGAAATTTTATTTTAAAAAAGAATTATTTATTTTAGAATTAATTAATTTATAATTTTGTGTTGATGGTTGCAGACTGCGATATTTCATACGCAAAATAATCACGGTTTCTGATTTCCTTTTTAACCGTAGTTATATTTGATGTTATTTAGTTGCTGATAACTTTTATGAGTAGTTTAGAAGTTCAAATAACAAGATATTAATAAAACCGGACTACATGCATGTTTTTACTATTCATGATTACATTTCATGTTTTACGATCTTTATTTTAATATATTTGATATGCCATGATGTTGTTGCATAGAATTAGTTTTATTTATTATCTCCTTATTGTGATTAAGAACCCTTAGTAGTTCATAACTTAGTGGCCTTGTGCGTCATGAACACGACTTAGTGACACGTGTGCGGGTGTTGACTGAATTTATAAGTTGGACCAGAGATCTAGTACAGGTTATGATTGTTGACACAGAAAAGCGAGAAGAGTTGGGATAGGGAAGTCTTGGTTCATGTGATCGGATGTGGTTGTTGATGTATCTTCCAGACTCGCACTAGTGACCTGTTTCGTCCTGGGGTTGGTTTGTTGGACCAAGTGACCTGTTTCGCCTCTTGGGTCCGTGACCCTTTTCGTTACCTGAGCTTTGCCAGAGTTCGGACCAGGCAGAGATCAGATTGCGTGTAGTCCTCTAGCCGCCTATTTCGCGGGATTGGATGCGCGTAGGGGATTTGTGAATAGTTAGTTATCCGATGATATGAACGTTGACTCTATGTGAGATGTGGACCAGTGAGTTTTTAGGATGGATAATACTTGACCCGGTTATAGTGTGCAGTTAGCCTTATGATTATCATGTTTTAGTAGTGTTTTCACATGTTGATTTTGTTGGATTTCCAGTTGCACGTTCTTTTGTCATTTCTGTTATCGTATCGTTTTCCGCTTGGGTTTTTGTTCGTTCTATTTGTTTGTGGAATCTTATCGTGTACCATGCACGCTGACGTACACCTGTTTTCTTTGGTGTACGTAATAAGACTTAGAGGAAGGAAAGGTTCATCTTAGAGATGTGCTAGAGCCAGGATATTCTCAGCAGGGTGTCTTGCAGATAGAACAGAAGAAGAAGCTGAAGCTTAGTTATTGGTGCTAGTTGCTTTTGTAGTATTTCCTTTCTTTTCCTTTGAACGATGTATTATATTCCTCCAATATTCAGTTGTTCAATTTTTTACAAGGGCATGTTGACCCGAATATTATGTTTGGGATGATATTTATTTGTGATATGTATTATTTCATTCTATATTGTTCATTATATTCTCGCTATCTCTGATAGGGGACTTGTACCTTTACATTTATGTCTTGACGCTTAGCGTATTAGGTTGAGGAGAAATGTTTATTTTTATTTATTCTCCTTAATCTAATACGTCATGGGCTTGTTCACGTTTCGATTCCTCGGAATTTTGGGAAGCGGGGTGTGACAGGATTTTTTGGTGGCCCATGCAGGTGTCGCTCCTAAGTTCCTACCAGTGAGAATATGATGGATAATTTAGACGCATATTATATTTCATCCGTAAGACTATAGTTAGCCCTTACCCTATCATCTCGATGGATTATGTCTTAGTCATTACCTTATCACTTTTTGACTCCTGAGCTTTCCACTGTTCTTGTCTCGTTGCTTAATGACTACACACTCTCTTCCTATAACTCCTCTTTCCTCATACCAATCGTTATTATATATTTTATTATTTTTACAACTATATTTTCTTTGATTTGACTTATATATCGTTGATTGTATTAATTTCTGCATTATTTATTACATTATTTTATGTATCACATATAGTGTTATATTGTATGTTTTCACAAAACATATATCCTTACTTATATATTTTCATTTGTTCAAATCATATCATTAAGTGTTTTGCATTGCTCTAGACTTCACATATACATTACATAGCATATTTGATATTCAGATTATTTTCTTGTATTTAAAATATACTTTTGCATATCTATATTGTGTATGTGTGCGTTTTCTATCATATCATCTATCTTTCCTTTATGTTCTAAATTATTGTATAGTGTTCGTATTTCGTGATATACTTTAATATGTTTATGATTTTAATATTCTACATATGCACTATATTCTTATCATTTACATTTTCAGTATATAGTTTTTATCAGTAAGTATTGTCTTATTAGATTATTTTAGTATGCTCGCATTGGTTTTGTTATTTCTAAGAGCCATGCATCTCTATTTTTATATTCAAGTATTTATTCACATTGTTAGGTTTGGAGTTTTGTTATTAATTTTCTATGTTTGTTACATTATCTTGTATCATTAATTATTATCCTTTTATAACCAATATAAAGATAATTCTAAATAGCGTTGTGGGTATGTATAATATTTACTCATGGGTTGTTAATAGCACATTTATGTATTTACTGTTGTTGCTTCATTTTTGATATGTATTATTTTGTCATTTAGGTAATATTCATTGTATATAAATATTATTTTTAGTGTTTATTTTATAGTGTTTTTAGATTTCTATGTCCTTTTGTGTTATTGTTTGTTGATTATTCTCTATTCATTATTTTCGTTTACTTGTGTTATGTTTTACTTTTTTTTATTCTTTTATAATTACCATTCTTTTATCATTATAGTGTATTCATGTAGATTATTATATTTATGATGTATATTTTTTATTGATTTATAGTCATTCATTATTTCTAGTATCAACTGTATAACCATGTTTATTCAAAATATATCGGTGTTTTTATTATACGAAATTATGCTCTTCTTATGTTTTCATTTGCTTATATATACCTATTTTACCATCCATAGTTTTTGTTTTTATATATTATACGTCTTAATCTAGTAGTATGTTTGTGAGTGTCAGTATTGTTAGTAAGCATTTATGATTCAGTGTATTCTATGATTTTTGTATGTGTTAATTTATTTTGAGTTTTATACTGTCAATTTGTTTGTTACTTATTTGAATGTATTGAGTCTTTCAATCATTTTTTCCTTTGTCAGATTTGTATTTTTTATTATTTTAACTTGTATTGTTTTACATTGTGTTACTCTTCTATTTCTTTTTTCTTATTTTTGTATTTTTGTAGACCATATTATATTGATATCATTTTATTTTTATGTTTTTCTTTGAACAGGTGTTGTTATTAATTTTTTTGAGTAAGTGTGTGGTGTTATGACTTTATAGTTTGTGTATAGGGTTATTAAAGGTTGTTACAATATGTGTGTTTGTTTAGCTTTGATTTTTGTGTTTTTACATATTGTATTTTTCTTACGTATTTAGTCGTAATATTTTTGTAGTTGGTGTGTCTTATATTTTATGCAGTGTATTCTCACTCATTTTTCTTTCACTTTTCAATTTGTGTATTGCTATACTTATTGTGATTCAGTATTTATTATGTTTTTATTATAATTTTTGTTTGTGGTCACGTTATAGTGTAGTTATTTTTATTTTGTGTTGTATTTATTTTATTAATTCTACGTATTATACATGTATTTATACATGTTTGCTGTGTATGTTACAATATAATTTTGGTCACATTATGTTATAATATAATTTTGGTTACATTTTACTTTTCATGTACGTGTTTTGTTATCATTACAGTTTGGTTATTATCAAGTTATATGTTTTTCTTGTATGTCTTTTTAAGTTGTCTTTAATTTTATTAATTTATTAGTTTTTTTTGTGTTATTTGGGTTATATTGTTTATTGGTTAACATAGTTATGTTTTTTACGTTTCATCAGTAGTTTCACAGTTTATTTTAGGATGTGAAAATGAGTGTTATAAGTTTATACAGCTTAGATGTAGGTTTTGCACATTGTAGATATTTTGTTGTGTTTATTAGTTGTTTTTCTTTTGTTAGGTTGTGTATATTTTACTTTGATAATGTATTTTATTGTCTATTCATTAATTGCTTTAATTGTTGTATTTATCAATTTTTCATATACACAAGTCTCTGTATTACTATTTTAGTTAACTGTTATGTCCATATTTGATTTTTATTTTGGAAATTATTACATGGCAGTTATCTTGTATTATGTTTATTCTTTATGTATATTGGGTTTATAGTTTTTGTATCATATTTGGTTATTCTAATGCGTATAATGAGATAATGGTTATTGGTATATTTTGATATTGTGTTCGTTGTGTAAATGTTATGAATACATAATTACATGATTGTTGCATATATTTTTATATATTTTATCTACGTCCATTATTGATATGCTTTTACATCCTATTATCAGCTATTTTATGTATTACTTTTACTTTACAGATTACTATATGATATCGTGCATATTTTATTTTAATTCCGAGGGAGGAATTTGTTTTAGGGGGGGGGGAGTAGAATGTAATGACCGTAAATTTTAATACTAGTTAAAATAACTTTTTTGGTAGTTTAAATTATTCAATTATTATTTTTAAAAGAGTATTTGTATTTTTCTCGATTTTTTAGAATTTTTTACGATTTAAAAGTCTAATTTTATATTTATTTAAATGATTTTGATATTTATAAATTAACTTAGTATAGTTAAAATTTCTGTAATTAATCGTCGTGTTATCAATACTATCACGTATCATTTTGAATAATACGTTGTATTATTTTTACTATTACGTTTTATTTCGTATAATACGTTGTATTATTATTACGTAATATTTTGTACAATTTGTTGTATTATTACTATTATTGCATACTATCTGTTATTGTATAGTTAATTTTCCTATAATTATTTGATTTTAAATGTAAATAATTATATTTTTATTAATTATTCTCATTTATTTGTATAATTTGTTGTATTATTTTTACTGTTACATATTATCAGTTATTTTAGTACAACTGGTACGTTTTATTATGTAGATAATTATTCTATAGTTATTTGATTTTAAATATAAGTAATTATATTTTTATTAATTATACATATTTAATTAAACAATTAGTTGTATTATTTCTACTATTACATATTATCTGTTGTATTAGTACAACCGATACGTTTTATTTTAAATATGTAATTATTATTTTTACATAATTATTTAAATATAAGTAATTATATTTTTATTAATTATTTATATTTAATTATACAATTAGTTGTATTATTTCTACTATTACATATTATCTGTTGTATTAATTAGTTGTATTATTTCATATTTAATTGTACAATTTGTAGAATAATTTCACATAATTATTTAAATTAATACGTAATTATTATTATTTTAATTATTTTTCTAAAAACCCTAAATATTCCTACATATAAGTAATTCTCTCTCTCTCTCTCTCTCTCTCTCTCTCTCTCTCTCTCTCTCTCT
>BQKN01066083.1:28829-56556 GCA_022839385.1 Asparagus kiusianus
TCTCTCTCTCTCTCTCTCTCTCTCTCTCTCTCTCTCTCTCTCTCTCTTCTCCCCCTCGTTCTCAACCCTAGCCGTTAACCCCTTTCTCTCTCTCTTCTCCTTCGTTCTCTCTCAAACCCAAACGTCCTCCAGCATCACACCTCTCTTCTTCGATGAACCACCCGTCGCCCCCTGAGCTGACGCCGACCATCTTCCCCAGCCATAGACGCACCTCACCGAACTCTGACGACATAGATCCCCGCTGCCCAGAAGCTAAGCTCTCAGATCCGATGCCACAGAGTCGCCCTCTGACGTCTCCGCCTCGTCGCCACACCCTAAGCCCTGAACTCCTCCGCTCCGCCTTGACCTCCTGCTCCAGCCATCACCACCATCAACCGCCACCTCATCGGTGTCCTCTGCTCCTCACCCCTCATCAGCATCGCCGAGCTCCCCCTGAGCTCCTCCCCCCTCAGCGCCTCCACCAGCCTCGACCTCTGCCCTGAGATCAGCCCCACCAGCTCGTCTTCATCTCCAGCTCCTCCCTACCCCGTCAAACTCTGAACTCCGCCTCTCCAAGTCCAGCGGCCTGTAGTCCCACCGACAGCCTCGCTTCCTCCTCCGCACACCCCGTGCACCCCCTACAGCCCTCGACGCCGAGTTCCTCCGACAAACTCTGCTGACGCCGCTGCCTTCACCCCGTTGGAATCCACCAAACGGTCCCACCAACATCGCAGTCGACGTTGGTTCAGTCCAGATCCACCGTAGCCGTTACTTTAGACCCATCGTACCGCATCCGCAGCAGCACCATCGCAGCCTCGTCCACAGGCCATTGGCCTCGTAGGTAAAGATTCCGCTCCTCTTGACTCGTCATTTCATATTTATATCTGTCTTTAATTAGTTGCATATATTAGATTGTGAATTGTTATTATCTGCGTGACTTGTTGATGGTTAATATTTAACAATGATGTTATGATAAGTAATTTACAGAAAAATTATTTTGTGTAAAAGTGGTTGTGTTGAGATGTTTTTAGAATTATTATGATGAGAAAAGGATTTATTTGGAAAAAGGGTTGGTTTTGAATAATTATTAGAATAGATAATTTAAAATTATTTATTTCGGAAAAGGGTCATTTTGAGTTGTTAAGTTATTTTTGGCAAAATAATTATATTTTGATAATTATTATGATTTAAAGGAATTTTATTTTTAAAAAAATTATTTATTTTGGAATTAATTAATTTATAATTTTGTGTTGATGGTTGTAGACTGTGATATTTCATGTGCAAAACAATCACGGTTTTTGATTTCCTTTTTAACTGTAGTTATATTTTATGTTATTTAGTTGCTGATAATTTCTATGAGTGGTTTAGAAGTTTAAATAACAAGATATTAATGAAACCGAATTACATGTATGTTTTTACTGTTCATGATTACATTTCATGTTTTACGATCTTTATTTTAATATATTTGATATGCCATGATGTTGTTGCATAGAATTAGTTTTATTTATTCTCTCCTTGTTGTGATTGAGAAACCTTAGTAGTTCATGACTTAGTATCCTTGTACGTCATGAACAAAACTTAGTGACACGTGTGCGTGTGTTGACTGAATTTAGGAGGTGGACTAGAGATCTAGTACAAGTTATGATTGTTGACTCAGAAAAGCGAGAAGAGTTGGGATGGAGAAGTCTTGGTTCATGTGATCGGATGGGGTTGTTGATGTATCTTCCAGACTCACACCAGTGGCCTGTTTCGTCCTGGGGTTGGTTTGTTGGACCAAGTGACCTGTTTCGCCACATGGGTCCGTGAACTGTTTTGCCACCTGAGCTTTGCCTGAGTTCAGACCAGGCCGAGATCGGATTGCGTGTAGTCATCTAGCCACCTATTTCGTAGGATTGGATGCGCGTAGGGGATTTGTGAACAGTCAGTTATCCGATAATATGAACGTTTACTCTATGTGTGATGTGGACCAATGAGTTTTTAGGATGGTTAGTACTTGACCCGGTTACAGTGTGCAGTTAGCCTTATGATTATCATGTTTTAGTAGTATTTTCGCATGTTAATTTTGTTGGATTTCCAATTGCACATTCTTTTGTCATTTCTGTTATCGTATCGTTTTCCGCTTGGGTTTTTGTTCATTCTATTTGTTTGTGGAATCTTGTCATGTGCCATTCACGCTGACGTACACTTGTTTTCTTTGGTGTACGTCAGACTTAGAGGAAGGAAAGATTCATCTTGGAGATGTGCCAGAGCCAGGATATTCTTAGCAGGGGTGTCTTGCAGACAGAACAGAAGAAGAAGCCGAAGCTTAGTTATTGGTCCTAGTTGCTTTTGTAGTATTTTCTTTCTTTTCCATTGAACGATGTATTATATTCCTCCAGTATTCAGTTGTTCAATTTTGTATAAGGGCATGGTCACCTGAATATTATGTCTCGGATCATATTCATTTGTGATATGTATTATTTCATTCTGTGTTGTTCATTATATTCTCGCTATCTGTGATCGGGGACCTGTGCCTTTACATTTATGTCTTGACTCTTAGCGTATTAGGTTGAGGAAAAATATATTTTTTATTTATTCTTCTTAATCTAATACGTCATAAGCTTGTTCACGCTCCGATTCCCTGGTATTTTGGAAAGCGGGGTGCGACACCTTCTCTCCCTCCCTCTCTCTCTTTTTCATGATGTCACTGTGATGATTTGAAATGTGTTTTTTTGGGGGGGGATTCTAGTTCCCTCCATAATTTTCCAATGGCGATGGAATTTTCCTATCGTTTGTTCATGAGGCAAAGAAAACTACAATCTTAAAGACGGTGATGGCGAGTTGTGATGGATTCAGCGTGGCCGTTCCGAAGAAAAAGGTGGGAACTCCGGTGACTCCAGGTGTATTTCCCCCCTTTTTAACTTGTACTTAAATCCGAGTGCTATATTTTGTTGTTATTTTACATATTATTATAATTTCCTTTGAAATCAATGACTTAACATTAAAGTAGAGTCTGTAAATTTATATATTATTGTTATTTTACTGTAATGAGTTTGTTGTTAAAATTATGAGTTGGTTGTGAAGGAAGGTTACCAGTTGGTTGTGAAGGTTACAAGTTAGTTGTCAAGATTACGAGTTGGTTGTGAAGGTTGCGAGTGTGTTGTGAATGTTACAAGTTGGTTGTGAACCTCGGTAATGAGTTGGTTGTGAATGTTACTAGTTGGTTATGAAGGTTAGTTAACAGCAATCACAATCAACTCATTGCCGAGGTTCACAACCAACTCGTAAGCTACACAAATAACTCATAACCTTCACAACAAACTCATAACCTTCACAATCAACGCGTTACCTTCATAACAAACGCGTAACTTTGACAACAAATTCAAAACCTTGACAACTAACTCGTATCATTCACAACCAACTGGTAACCTTGATAACTAATTCGTAACATTGACAACCAACTCATAACCTTGATAACTAACTCGTAACCTTCATTCACAATCAATTCATAACATTAACAACAAACTCATTATAAAATAACAACAATATGTAAATTTACAGACTCTGTTTTAATTTCAAATCATTGATTTCAAAAAAAAAAAAAAAATACAACTAATATGTAAAATGTTTACGTCGGAAATTAATTTCTTTGCAGGATCCATTTATAATAGTTTATCGACTTACAATAGATTCGACGGAGTGAGCCTTTTTATAAGACTTCTCACTATAAAAGAAACAAAAAGAAGACTTCCTAGAAACACACGCAGAAACTG
Source organism: Asparagus kiusianus (assembly GCA_022839385.1). Lineage (NCBI taxonomy): Eukaryota > Viridiplantae > Streptophyta > Magnoliopsida > Asparagales > Asparagaceae > Asparagus > Asparagus kiusianus. The sequence continues at coordinate 32,561 of BQKN01066083.1, forward strand.
TTTATCAGCCGCTGCTTACATGGGATCTTTGCCTGTACCGGGTACGCGTTAGCCTGTGGACGACCAATTCATAGATCCGGGCTGATCGTGAAGAAGGCTCAGTGTTCTTATTTTAAATAGGAAACAAGAACAGAAGTAAATATCTCAACGAGGTGAGATAAGTACTCTTCTCGAGATCAAAGTTATGTTTGATCTCAAGGAAAGGGGTGAATGCCTATAGATCTCTCGAAATCTTCCTCTTTATACACGAAGTTCGCCAATATCTCACCCTTCTATCTAAAATCCATGAGTATCTACTCTCAAAATGTTAGCACCTCCCCCTAAAAGTCCAGATCTCCAGATCACCCGTGCATAAGGGTGTTAGGGGGCTATTTATAGGCTTCGGACGCCGTGTTTGAGGATAAGAATTCATAATTTGGATGTATCAGCAGTTAGTAATGACTTTTCCATGTTTTAGGATGTTCCCAAAGTAGTTAGGAAGCTAGTGGACCGTACAAATCCCGAGAAATTATTAAAAATGCATTTTAGGAGTTCACTGTGCGAGACACACTATGTGTCTCACATGCGAGACACCCTCTGGTGTCTGGAATTACGAGGCACACTATAGTGTCTCGGAATTCGAGACACCTCTGAGTGTCTCGAATTTTGAGACACCTGAGTGTGTCTCATTCCTTGTTTTGTCATCTCACGTGCTTCGTTGCTTCGTCGTTTCGTCGTTTCATCGCTTCGTTCCTCTCTGACTTAGATAGTGACGTTCTTCGTCTTCTCTTCGTCTCGAGCTGCATTCGGAAACCTATAGGTAATTTTTGACACCTACAGATGCCCCCTCCAAAGTTATTAGCCTCCTCAGTATTTTATCGTGGATAATACGGGTGTATCTTCTCTTTGGAACTTAGCGATCCTCATGGGAGCTTGAGGATAGATGATTCTCATGAAAGCATGAGAATAGAGGTGTCAAATAGTATAAGGGAACGTAGGAGAAAGCGTGGAACGAGACGACGAGCAGAAGAATCAAAGTATCCAGTTTTTAGCCTATGAGTCGACTCATAACAGTTATGAGTTGACTCATTAGGTTGAGTCGACTCATGACTGTTATGAGTCGACTCATCGCTGGTCTTTGAGTTTTGTCCAGTTTCTGTCGAGTCGACTCATCTCAGTCATGAGTCGACTCATCGAGGATTTCCTGGTTCGTTTGGGTTTCTGTTCACACGAATTCCTGTTGGTTTTGGGTCTGGTTATTTACCAAATTGTCATCCATGTTTGTACACCTATATAAAGGATTGTTTTAGGGTTTCTAAACAATCAGAGAGTTAAATCAAGAGAGATTAACTTGTAATTAAGATTTGGAGAGCTTGTTCTTCAATTCTAGAGTGAGATTATGAGAGATTGTAAATTGCATACTCATAATCTAGAGAAGGTATTTTCCTTCGCCCAAACCTGAGTTATTCTTGTATTCTTACTGTTTTCTCCTCAACCCACCTTTGATAATTTCGCGATCAAAGGTGCTCGCACGACAACTCGTATCAAGTTGGTATCAGAGCGATCAGATCCTACGAAGGGGGCATCCTGTGCATGGTCCTGAGTCGATCGCAATACAATAAGCTTGGAAAGATCCTTACTTCCTTGGAAGGAGCCCAAGATTTAAGGAAGGAGAATATGTCTGAAACAGATAACTCAACAAGACTTGATGCCATGGAGAAGCAGATCGAGACGATCGGTTCGACGCTCAGTCAGCTCATGGGTCTCATTAACAAAGGGGACAAAAGGAAGGAATCTTCTTCGAAGGGTAAGAAGAAAATCGTCGAGACCGATGAAGAGAGCGAGAAGTCTGATTCAGACGGGGGAACCGAGGTTGTTAGGGCTGTTGGACATCAAGGGGGTAAAAATAATTACCAAAATTTAAAGATAGATTTCAAAGTGGAGATTCCTGTCTATGATGGGAGTGTCAATATGGAGAAGCTCGATGATTGGATTGAGCGTATGGAGATGTACTTCACCCTCTACGATTATTCATCCAAGGAGAAGATCGTGTTCGCGGCATTGAAGCTTTAAGGACACACATTGACGTGGTGGAAATCCTATTGCAAACAGGAGAAGAAGGTAGCGTCGTGGAACAAATTCAAGGAGATACTCAGGAAACAGTTCTATCCGGTGGGGTTCCTTGAGGAGCGTTGGTACAAATGGTACGGCTTGCGCCAAAGGTTTAATCAGACCGTTCAAGAGTACACGACGGAGTTCCAGCAGCAGGCGATGGTTCTAAACATCATAACAGACGAGTACTCCATCTTCATGAAGTACATGGCGGGACTGAATGATTACATCCGTAAGGAGATGAAACTGTTCATGGTCGAGACGATTGCAGAAGCGAGCGTGAAGGCAATTGCCATTAAGGGCAAACAGAAGAAGGGCAACAAAACGAAGGGTGATTCCAAACAATCAGGAGGCAAGTCTAGTAGCTCTCAACATAAGGAAGAGAAGAAGAAGGGTGATTTGGGGAAGGCAGGATTAACATGCCATCACTGCAAGTAGACAGGGCATGTGGCTGATCGTTGCTGGGATAAGTACCATCATCTAAAGCCGAAAGGGTTGAAGAAGAAGGAGGAGAAAAAGACGTACGTGATAGCACAGGGTCCGAAAGAGGTTCCCGTGATGACAGAACCCAACAGCAGCCTCAACCTTATGGCGGGGAAACAGGCCACTAAAGAAGACGACGACCCGAGGGAGCAGCTCTTTGTTCTGAAGTTACAGGTCAAGACTAGCTTGGTGGATGCCATTGTAGATACAGGGAGTCAGAAGAACCTGATATCTGAAGCGTTGGTACAGAAGCTGGGATTGAAGACGGTGAGGCATCCGAAGCCCTATCTATTAGGGTGGATTCAGAAGGAAGCGTGATTAAGTGTGGTGAACCAGTGTACATTCCGATTTGCACTCCATGAGTCGTATATTGACGAGGTCACATGCGACGTGGTTTCGTTGGATGTTTGCCAGGTTATTTTGGGCAATCCTTACTTGTCGGATAGACACGTGGTATATGATCGGCGGGCCCAAAAATATACGTTCACCAAAGATGGCGCGCAATTTATTTTTTGTTCGGCATCTCTTCCTCAGGAGATGAGTTTGGTGACGGTGACTCAGGCTAAGAGGTTGGTGAATGTGGGCAGGAAGTTCATTTTATTGTTCATTTGGCCTTATGAAGAGCAACTGAGTAGGATATGCTTGTTCACCTTGAGCAAGCTTCAGGAGGGAGATCTTGACAGTTTGAAGGCCAAGTATGTGGACTTGTTTTCGGAAATCACGGGACTACCACCATAGCAAGGTGTAGAGCATGAGATTATGTTGACCGGTGAGAGTTCCTTGCCAAACATAGGCCTATACCGCACATCAGTACAGGAGTCCAAAGAGATCAAGAAACAAGTTCAGGAGCTCTTGGAGACGAGAGTGATAGTGCCGAGTTGTTCACCTTGCGGGTCGCCGGTGTTATTGGTGCCCAAAAAGGATGAAGGCTGGCGCATGTGCGTGGATTACCAGGCGCTTAACAAGATAACGATCAAGAATCGTTACCCACTACCACGGATCGATGATCTTATAGACCAGTTAGAGGGAACAAGGTTCTTCATGAAGTTGGATCTGAAGTCTGGCTATCATCAGGTAAGGATTCGGGAGGAAGACACTTGGAAGACGACGTTCAAGACCAAACAAGGACTGTTTGAGTGGTTGGCAATGCCATTCAGGTTATGCAATGCTCCTACGACTTTTATGAGGCTCATGAATGATTTGTTGCGACCTTTCATAGAGGATTTTGTGATTGTGTACCTTGATGATATTTTGGTGTACAGCAGGACCTGGGAGGAGCATCTTGTTCATGTAGAGAAAGTGTTTAGAGTGTTGCAGGACGGACAACTGAAGCTCAACGGGAAGAAGTGCGAGTTTGGGAAGGACGAGTTGGTGTATCTCGGATTTATCGTGGGAAAGGTCCAAAGGAGGATAGATTCAGGAAAGGTGGCGGTGATCACAAAGTGGCCGACGCCGAAGACAGTGGCTGAGGTGAGAAGCTTCATGGGGCTTGTCAGTATTTGCGCAAGTTCATTCAACACTTTTCGACTTATGCGGCACCGTTACATGGCCTCACAAAGGCTAAGGTTCAGTTCAAGTGGGGAAGGATGCATGAGGAGGCTTTTTAGTTGCTAAAGAGGAAGATCTCGGAGGCACCGGTGTTGGCGTTGTCGAATTTACAGCGGACTTTCGAGGTGGAGACCGACGCATCTAGTTATGCGATGGGCGCGGTGTTGATTCAGGATGGGAAGCCGGTGGAATATCATTCTGAGTTGTTTTCGGGTGCTATTACGAACTACCCGACTTATGACAAGGAGTTCTATGCATTGTATCAAGCGATTAAGCATTGGAGGGTGTACTTGTTAGGGAAGGAGGTGGCTGTGCACTCAGATTACAAGCCGTTGGAGTTCTTACATGCCCAGACGAAGCTACAGCAGGCACGACACATGAAGTGGATGTCTTATTTGATGGCTTTCAACATCATTATTAGATACAAGAAGGGGGCGACAAACAAGTTGGCCGATATGTTATCTCGTCCGCCGGTAAGGGCTTTATTGATGGCGACACGTATTCAGCCCTTGGTTCTTTCGGAGTATGTACAGCTGTACGCATCCAGTAGAGACTTCGGTAGTGTGTTCGAGCAGGCGAAGCCTGGTCAAAGGGGGGAGTATGCACTTGGAGAAGATGGTTTGTTGTATCGTGGAACATCATTATGTATTCCGGAGGATGGTGATAGGTTGCAATGGATTCGGGAAGCACATACCTCGCGTGTGCAAGGGCATTTTGGAATTCAGAAGACGCTTCTCAATCTACGACGACATGTGTTTTGGCCACGGATGCTTGATGATGTGACCAAGTATGTTAGAGGGTGTAAGTTATGCTGTATTTTGAAGCCTTCTAATAGGAAGAGGGGATTGTACCTACCACTACCGGTTCCTTCTAGACCGTGGGAGAACATATCTATGGATTTTCTAGGAGGGTTGCCGACTATCAAGCGTGGGCATGACTATTTGTACATTGTGGTGGACCGGTTCAGTAAGATGGTGTTTTTGATTCCTTGTAAGAAGACCGTGACGGGAGCGGGTGCAGCACAATTGTTCTTCGAGCATGTGTGGAAGCATTTTGGGTTGCCGAGTTCGATCATTTCGGATCGGGATAGCCGGTTTCTCATGCATTTTTGGGATTCTTTGTGGAGTCTAATGGACACTAGATTAAAGAAGAGCACGGCCTTTCATCCACAAACAGACGGGCAAACGGAGGTAGTCAACCAGACTATGGTGCATATGTTACGGGGGTATAATTCCAGGCATCCCAAGACTTGGGATGAGAGCTTACCATATTTACAGTTTGCTTTTAATCGGGCGATTCATGGATCTTCGGGAAAGTCATCATTTGAGACTTGTTATGGATTCTTACAGCCGAGTTCGTTTGATCTCGTGTTTTCAAGTGAAGCTACGATGGACGGAAAGGAGGGGAATGAAAGACAATGTGATCAGCGATTTCTGGAGAAGATTGCGCATATTCATGCCACAGTTGAAGCATAATTGAAGAAGTCACAAGCAAAATACAAGGCGAAGCATGATCAACATCGGGTTCCTTGTAACTTTGGCGTGGGCGATATGGTGTGGCTGAAATTGAGTAAGGAGAGGCTAAAAGGAGAAGGAAAGAAGTTGAAGCCTATTCATTATGGTCCGTTTTGGATTCTCGATCAGATTGGCGACAACGTTTTTAGGCTGGTTTGCCGCCTTACTTAGGCATGTATTCGGTGATCAATGCCGAGTACTTGAAGTTGTTTGAGCCTCCATTACTGGACGATGAAGGTGATGATAAGGTGATCTTACCGCATGTTGATGACTTGTGGTTTGATAGAGAGGAGCCGCTGAAGGAAGACTGCATTTTGGAGCGAAAGACGACCACGACAAGACGGGGAATGAAGGAGTCGTTTCTCATTGGACGTCAAGGTCAAGTTTCTAGCAAGGCTAAGTGGTTCAACAAGGAAGGAGGGGCTCGCAAGTTTCCTTAGCTGAAGTTCTAACTTGAACGGGACTTCAAGTTCTTAAAGAGGGGACCCATGATACGGGTGTATCTTCTCTTTGGAACTTAGCGATCCTCATGGGAGCTTGAGGATAGATGATTCTCATGACAGCATGAGAATAGAGGTGTCAAACAGTATAAGGGAACACAGGAGAAAGAGTGAAACGAGACGACAAGCAGAAGAATCGAAGTATTCAGTTTTCAGCCCGTGAGTCGACTCATAACAGTTATGAGTCGACTCATCAGGTTGAGTCGACTCATGACTGTTATGAGTCAACTCATCGCTGGTCTTTGAGTTTTGTCTAGTTTCTGTCGAGTCGACTCATCTTAGTCATGAGTCGACTCATCGAGGGTTTCCTAGTTCGTTTGGGTTTCTGTTCACACGAATTCCTGTTAGTTTTGGGTCTGGTTATTTATCAAATTATCATCCACGTTTGTACACCTATATAAAGGATTGTTTTAGGGTTTCTAAACAATCAGAGAGTTAAATCAAGAGAGATTAACTTGTAATTAAGATTTGGAGAGCTTGTTCTTCAATTCTAGAGTGAGATTGTGAGAGATTGTAAATTGCATACTCATAATCTAGAGAATGTATTTTCCTTCACCCAAATCTGAGTTATTATTGTATTCTTACTGTTTTCTTCTCAACCCACCTTTGATAATTCCGCGATCAAATGTGCTCGCACGGCAACTCGTATCAGTGGAGTCTGGAATACTTTGGACAAGATAGTCTCTGCCTTCAATCTCTTCAGTATTTTGTCTAGGAGAATGTACAAAAGGACCCGTGAGTGGATTCAATTCTTTAACTTCCCCAGCTTTCAGTCTGTTCAGTATTTAGTCAAATAGTTTGAAACATTTTTGGTGCTGCATTTATCACTTGACCGTCGTCGAAGTCTTGAACTGAAACTGGTGCGTTGATACCTAAATTACCTCATGTCGTTAAGTCGACGTTGAACTGATTATCTTCGTCGGGAGTTTGCATTTGAATCACGATTGAACTCCCCGGAACAATTTTGGCATAAAATTATCTTGAACCTGATTTTGGCGAAACTATCGAATCGTTGACTGGTGTTGACCTTCATTGTGGCGTAACACAGTTTATACTCATACGTAACTAGAGTCTACATAGTTTAAGCTCTTAAGGCATTGGAACAGGGAGAATCAATTTATCCTCATACACTCCTTAGAGTTTCGGCTAACAATTTAACCTCATATACCAATTGGAGGTTCAAGGAGATGCAATTTATACTCATATACTCATCGGAGTGCGAATACGTACCTCAAATACGTCGAAAACAGGCGAAAACAGGCCAAAACATGCAAAAATACCACGAGACCCACCATAGGCGCGAGACAGGCCCCTGTGTCTCGCATGTGTGCAAGACACATAAGGCTACCTTGCCGTGCGAGACACACCAAGGTGTCTCACGGAGGCTGTTCCAGAGGTCGGCTCGGGGAGGTTTAAAACCTAATTTTTTCAACGATTTTCTCTAACTTCTCATCCTTCTCAAACTCGAATTCATCCTAGAATCCCTATAAAAGATTTCCAACAACCAAATCCTCCTCTATCCCTTTGATATTAGCGAATTCCATCTTGAGGGTTAGGGTTTCGAAGGATTGGGTTCAAGCAATTTCCTCTTCAATGAGTTTTCATCCACTTTGGCCTCAGGTAATGCTTACTCCCATGGCTGTGATTCCAGTTGAATTCTGAACAAAATTGTTCCTTTAATTGTCGGTTTGGTGGAGGGCCAAAACCCTAGCTTGATTTTAGGGGTTTCTTCTTCGTTTTTGTTGTATAAGCGGCTCAAACCCTCTCTTTTTCTTCTTGACGGGAACCGAAATCTTGCTCCTTCGGTGTTTGGAGATTCTACGAACCTTTTCCTTTGACCGTTTCTTTGATTTCAGGTAAAATCACGTTCCTCTAGCTTGGATTTGAGGATCATTTATCAAAAATTGACCATTAAGTGCTTGTTTCGGGGGAGAACAAAAATTTGAGTTTGGTTTTGGGTGAAAACTGAACTAGGGGTGCTTAGTTGCGTGTCCTGTAGGTTTAATTAGATTTTAACCAGAAAATCCTAATTTTTTCTATAGGATTTTGGCTAAAACTTGCATTTTCCTTCCAATGTGCCCTTATTTGTTTAATCCTTGATAAAAATTGAGTCTGAGGCACCTGGTCATGAGCTCTTGGGTTGGTTTAACACCTCGTGTTTGAGATTTTACCGGAACCGCTAACTTTTCTTGCAGAACTTTCGTTATCTTTGTACGATTCCATTGTGGCCTTGATATCAGATAATGGTCAAGATAGGGCTATATTTTGCTTGGAACTCTTCTCTTGAGTTGGACGGTGCAAAGATAGCCCAACTTAAACAAGAGCTTAAAGGCGGCCGAGGAGGCTCAAGTTATCTTAGAATTGGAGATGGTTGGCGTGAAACGGGCTCGAGCTTAGGGCTTGCAAAACTAGAGCTCTCGAGAGAGAAGTTAGCCAAGATGGAGGAAGAGGCTGTGCAGACCCTGACTGCCACAGAGGACTCTGTCAAAGCTAACTTACTGATTGAACTTGAGCGCGCCTATGCAGAGGAGCTCTCTAGATTAGAAAAACAAATTTGTAGTCACAAGCTCCCTCTCGATTGATAATACCTACTCTTGTATCTCCTTTTGATTCAACTTTTATTAATAAAAATAAAGTCTTCTGTTTAGTGCTTTTTTTATTGTTATGATTTCTTTTTCTGTTTGGATCAAGTAATCACAACACGCATAGGATTTTTGGCAAACCCTCAGCCATTAACGGATTTGATGTGTCTTTACCAACTACCGTTTGAATCAGGCTAGTATGTGAATTATCTAAGTCTGTTCCACATGTAACGTTATGATAAAAAATTAACTATCTTAGACTTAATGCTACGATATTGAATATGTAGACTTCGTTATTTTTACGAGAATGTACCACCTGACATCATGTGTTAGATGTAGACTTATCTTTAATTAGGGATCGAGATAAAGTCCCCCATGTATGAAATACATGGATTTTGGTGTTGAAAGATTGTGTCTTCTCTTGGGGCAAAGACGAACCTTGTGTTTTGTCTTCTCTTGGGGCAAAGACGAACTCTGCGTTGGAGAGGAAGAATTTATTTTCTATCACCTGCTTTAAAAAGAGACTCAGAGTGGGATCTCCATTCTGTGAATCTTAAAGGTGAAACTAAAAGTGGGATCTCCACTCTGAGAATCAAAGAGATTCAGATAATCCTAACTGTCAGAAGATTTGATTACCCAATCTGAAGGTGGATTTCTCGTTTATGGAGATAAAATTCTAACTTTATCCCTAACTGTAGGAAGGTTTGACCAAAGGGGAGTTTTGAGATGACCCTAATCGTCTGAAGATTTGATCGCTCAATTTGGGTGGAGACCACTCGTCTATCGAAAGGAAAATCCGGTTTTGGTCCTAACTGTAGGAATGTTTGGTCAAATGGGGGTTTGAGATGACCCTAACTGTAGGAAGGTTTGATCGCTCAATTTGAAAGTGAACCTCTCATTCATGGAATGAATTGAGAGGAGGTTATGACTTTGGTCCTAACTATAGGAAGGTTTGACCAAATGGGGGTTTGAGACGACCCTAACTGTAGAAAGGTTTGATCACTCGATTTGAAAGTGAACTTCTTGTTCATGGAAGGAATCGAGAGGGGATTTTGACTTTGATCCTAACTATAGGAAGGTTTGACCAAATAGGGGTTTAAGACAACTCTAACTGTTGTAAGGTTTGATCTTTCGATTTGAAAGTGGACCTCTGATTCATGAAAAGAATTGAGAAGGGATTTTAGTTTTGATCCTAACTATCATAAGGTTTAATCAAAAGGGGCTTTGAGATGATCCTAACTATAGGAAGGTTTGATCGCTTGATTTAAAAATGGACCTCTCGTTCATGGAAGGAATCGAGAGGGGGTTTTGGTTTTGATCCTAACTGTTGGAAGTTTTGACCAAATAAGGGTTTGAGATGACCCTAACTGTAGGAAAGTTTGATCACTCGATTTAATAGTGGACCTCTTGTTCATGGAAGTATTTGAGAGGGGGTTTTAGTTTTGGTCCTAACTGTCAGAAGATTTGACCAAATGGGGGGGTTTGGGACGACCCTAACTGTAGAAAGATTTGACCGCTCGGTTTGAAAGTGGACATCTCGTTTATAGAAGGAATCGAGAGTGGGTTTTGGTTTTGGTCTTAATTATCGGAAGGTTTGACCAAATGGGAGTGGGGTGTACAGATAACAGTGGGAGTATTGATTTGTACAAATCACTTTGTCAATATAGTGAGAGCTTTTGGTGTCAAGTCATGAGAAATTAACATGAAGAGGGTTTGATAATCACCATAGATCGACAAGTTGAAATTTCAAGCACCATGTTAGGGTCTTAACAGTGGGAATGTTATATGCTTAGACACAATAGGAGGTCGGATGGATTTAACCATGAAGAATTTTAGTGGACCCACAGTCAATTGATTTGACCAGTGAGAGATTTTGTGATGGAAGATTGTAAATCATCGAACATCAGTAGGAGTTTTGTGAGGGAAGATTGATCAAACAAAGTGATTGAATCTCGTCTCGACAAAGAGTGCTAAAAAAGTCACGGTGGAGTTTGATGAAATTAATCCTTGTGATTGAAACCAACCAAGGATTGTGAATGAAGGAAAGAAGGTATTTTATTGTCTTTCTCTTCACAAAAGATTCCTAGTTATCAGAAAGATGCCAATAACCAAGGAGGGTTTTGACAACTTTTTCCTAAGTGGATTGAGGCAGATGAGAGGTGCTTCTTCCTTGAAGGAATTTAAAGTCACAGTGAGATGGTTTTAATCATCTTGGTAATGATTAAATCACCATAATAGGGGAATCTTAATCGTTTTTATAATGATTAAGAATGAATTATTCAGATGGGTTATTTTCATCTTGAATAATCTTTTGATCTTGGGTTATCCTTAAGAATACCATACATAGTATTCTCCAGGAACTTTTCGTTGGGGGTAGCACTGTACAACAACTTAGGTTGTGCGTGTCAAATAGGTTATCCTGAGTGTACTAGAGATAGTACTTCTTCAGGAAATTCCTATTTATTGGCATCATGATTTTGCCACCGTCTTGAGTGATCAGGCGATATGCATCATTTAAGTAGACTGTCTCCACTACAAATGACCCTTCCTATTTGGGCTAGAACTTGCATTTCTTTTTGGAATTGAGTATCATTAGTCGTCGAATGGTAAGAACCAAGTCTCCTTCTTCAAAGCTCCATTGTCGGACTTTCTTGTCAAAGGCCCTGGAGATTCTGGCTTGGTAAAACTTAATTTGTTATTAAGCTTTCAGGCATTTCTCATCTAACATCTCGAGTTCTTTGAGACGTTTCTGATGTCCTTCCTCCGTTATCATTCCTGTTCCGAGAGCAATGCGAAGTGATGGAATTTTGATCTCTAATGGAAGGACGACCTCACATCCATACACCAGAGAGTATAAGGTTGCTCCGGTAGGTGTGCAGATTATGGTGCGATAGGTCCAAAGAGCTTCGCCAAATTTATCATTCCAATCTCGTTTGTTTGTTCTTACGAGCTTCGATAGGATCTTGATGATGGTGTTGTTGAAGGCCTCAGCCAGACCATTTGCGATAGGATTGTAGGTTGTCGATGAGATGTCTTGAATTCTAAACTTTTCACAGAATTTGATGAAGGCGTTGCTAACAAACTGAGGGCTGTTGTCATGAACGATTTACCTTGGAACACCATATTGGTAGATAATATGGTGTTTGATTAATTTGATGGCGATGTTACTTCTTTAAGCAGAATTGCTTCAGCCCACTTAGAGAAATAGTCGATCACTGCCAAAATAAGGCGGTCACCTTTGGCCGATGGATGGAAAATAGGACCAACAACATCCATTTCCCATGTCTCAAATGACCATGATGTTGTCGAAGGATGCAAATGCTCTGGGGGTTGATGCGTGTAATTGACATGTATCTGACACGCATGGCACCATTGAGCATACACGACTGCATCTTTGACCATGGTCGGCCAGTAATATTCCATTCTACTGAGACGATCGCATAACTTGGGACCAAGCTGGTGTGAGCCACAAGTTGCTTCATGCGATTCTTTGAGAGCCTCCTCTGCTTCTTTGATCAAAAGACATCGGAGTAGCAAGTCATCATACGCACGGTGATAGAGCGTCTGAGTCGTTGCGTTATAGTAGAATCTCAACGCTCTTCGCCGGACTGAGTCTCTTTCTTTTATGTCTTCCGGTAATATACCGTGCAAGACATAATCAATGATGGGGAAATGCTAGTCTTGAGGTTCGAGTTTGATTCTGGCTGCGTGCCTCATTGATGTCTAAGGCGTAGTATGGTATGAAAAGTTGGTGAGTTCTCATGGTGACCAACTATTCTGTCTCAGGAGGTTGTGCCAAAGATATTGCTAGCATCTACATAAGCATTTTGGAGGTGTGGGATGTACTCGATGAAGAATTCTTCAAAGGAGTCTGCCATCTCAATAGCCGCTTAGTGGTATGGGATCAAGTCTTGATTCCTAACCTCGTACTCTCCTTAAACTTGGTTGACTATCAGTTTAGAATCACCAAAAGCTTCGAGATACTCGATCCCTAGCTCTTTGGCAAAACTGAGTCCAATGAGCATTGCGTTGTATTCAGCCACTTTGTGGGAGCATGATCCAATCAAGGAATAGGCTCAAGGTATAACATGTTTCTCTAAGGAAACTAGGACAACTCCGATTCCTGTAGAAATTTTGGAACATCCAGGAGTGCTTGCCACATTGGTTGCTTACAAAGCACCATCGAAGTACAATTGCCACACTTGCTGATGAGAGGTAGTGTTGAGTTTTTAGGTTTCATCTGGCAAATCTTTGTATTATTTGACCATATCCTTCATAGGATAAACCGTCAGAAGATCAAAAAATGCTTGTCCTTTGACCGATTTCTGTTATTTGAAGTGAAGGTCGTACTGGGACAAGAGTAAGGCCATCTCGCTAATCGTTAATTCATGGAAGCCGGCTGCATCATGAACACTCAAATTGGGTTTACATTTGAAACGACGTATATCATTTGTCCTACTAGGTAGCGTCACATTTTTTGAATTGCGAATACTAGGGTGAGACACTCTTTCTCGATCATCAGATATCGAGATTCAGTGCCTACTAAAGTCTGACTCAGGTAATAAACCGCCTGCTCATGACCGTTGTCATCGTCTTGTGCAAGTAAAGCACTCAACGAGTGATTCGTCGCCTTGACATAAATCTAGAGTGGTTTCCCTAACTTCATGGCAATGAGGACAGGAGGATTCGCTAGATATACTTTGATATCTTTGAATGCCTTCTGGTAGGCATCGTCCTAAATAAAAGATACACCATTTTTTGTGAGCTTTCAAAATGGTTGGCACTTTCTGGAGAGATTCGAGATGAATTGACGGATGTAAGCTAAACGCTCTTGAAATCCTCTGAGTTCTTTAAGATTCCTCAAGGGTTGTAATTTGTGTATCGCCTTTACTTTATCGAGATCAATGTGGATACCCTTCATGGTGATGACGAATCCGAGGAATTTGCCACTGGACATTCCCAGGAAAGACTTGGTAGTCTCTTCAATTGGTGGCTCCGCATGAGATCGAACATTGTTCTCAAGTCTTTAATATGGTCATTTTTGTTGTGGCTTTTCTCGACCAAGTCATAGACATAACATTTGATAGTCTTCCGGATGCGTTCTTGGAAAATCTTTGACATGGCTCGTTGGTATGTAGCACCGACGTTCTTCAAGCCGAAGGGTATGACTGTATAACAGAAGATACCGAGTGGCATCCTGAATGAAGTGTGCTTTTCATCATCTGGGTACATCTTGATTTGATTGTAACCTAAGAATCCATCCATGAATGACATTCTCTTAAATCCACACGTGTTGTTAATGATGACGTTCGTGATAGGAAGAGGGAAGTCATCTTTTGAGCAGATGGTGTTTAGATCTCTAAAGTCAATGCAGATTCTGATTTTCTCATTCTTTTAAGGACCGAGACAATATTTACTAACCAATCGGGATGTTGTTCTTTCCTAATGAAGCCTGAGTCAATTAGCTTTTTAACTTCGGCTTCAATCGCCTCCATAATCTATGGACGAAACTATCTTCGCTATTGCTTGATTGGTTTAGCGTCCGGTTTGATGTTGAGGCGGTGCATCGCCACATTTGGATTTAGCCCTGGCATGTTTTCATAATTCCATGCAAAGACATCGATGTACTCTCTGATGAGAGCGATCAACTCTTCCTTCTCTTCTGGTGGGAGACTATCACTGATGAATATAGGCTTAGGATTTAACTCGTTGCCCATATTGACTTAGACTACTTTGTCCTCGGTAGGGGGTTCTCTTTGCTCGAATCTGTCACCGTATTGGATGTTCAAGTAGTGTATCCAAGGATCTTCCTAAGTTAGTAACTGATCATCTCCCTCCATCATTGCAGGATCAACCATAAACATATTTGACATTAGGTCTTTTAATATTTCTCCGAGGCTAACATCAGAGTCCTAATCCAAAGAGTCCGACGAGTGTCCATCCCAAGTTAGTAATTGATCATTGACCTGCCAGCAACATTCGTTATCAGATAAAGAGACTTAGCCTAGACCTCTTTGATGTCTGTAATGTTAGACCCTAGAGGGGGGTGATTAGGGTCTTATGCTAATCTAATCCGATTTAATACCAATTAAAATTACTTAACAAATATATTATTGCAAGATATGTATACAATCTATTATGGGCAAGAATATGCAATATACACAAAGAGATATATCCTATATGATAGAAATATAAGCAAGGATATATAAGCTAACACAAGATGATATATCCTACCAAGGAGATATACAATATGATATATGCTAGGATATGTAAACTAACACAAGGGTAAACAATATGAACTAGATAGTGGATGATATAGAAATGAATGAGCAATGCACAATTGGCGATAAGATAAATGCAAAAAGAAATACGCCAAAGACAAACTCAAACAAGCAATATGATCACGGAGTTCGGACCTTCCGTCCTACGTCTCCGCTCCCCACTCCCGGGGAGAAATCCACTATCACAATCCGGTTTGGAAGCCGAAACTTCTACACACCTCACAGTGTCGGTTTTCAACGCTCACCGAACAACGTCACTCCTCATAATTTTCTTCACGGAGTTCAGTCCCCTCGACCTACGTCTCCGTTCCTCTCCTCTAGGAACTACACACTCGGTTTTCTAGCTAACCGAAAACTTTACAATCTCACAAATATCAACAAATGAATTTGTTCTCTACAATAGATGAGAACTC
Source organism: Asparagus kiusianus (assembly GCA_022839385.1). Classification (NCBI taxonomy): domain Eukaryota; kingdom Viridiplantae; phylum Streptophyta; class Magnoliopsida; order Asparagales; family Asparagaceae; genus Asparagus; species Asparagus kiusianus. The sequence goes on from BQKN01066083.1 coordinate 47,973, forward strand.
AATGTAGGCTCACACTCAAATGTTACAACTCTCACCAACCCCAATATACTATGTATGAAAACACTAAAAGCTCAAGTGGGTGTGTGTAACAATGAGTGAAATCAAATCTAAACTCAATATAAAACTAGCTTTAATAGAAAATGATAATCAACAAATAATTATAAATAAAAGCTAGAGTTGAGTTTAGGAAAACTTCTCTAAATCAAGATGGAGAGATGGAGATGTAAGCCCAAACAAGAAGATAATCTCCTCCACTTGTGAAAACCGAAACAGCTTTAAACCAAACCCTTAAACACACTTAAACCCTTGTTTAAAACTTGTTTAAAAACTTCTTAACTAACTTGAAAAGACATCAGCAATGGGGTATATATACCCTCTAAGAATCTCAGCAAAAACCCAAGTCAAAAGACAAAAACAGCCCCAAGGCAACGGTCAAAAAACTAGCCGTTGGAAGCAGAAAAATCACTCGTCGGTCGACCGGAAAATTCGTCGGTCGACCGGAAATTTTCATCGGTCGACCGGACCGGTCGACCGACAGATCTCTGTCGGTCCAGTGAACTTTTGACCTCAGGTTCGGTCGACCGGTGCGGTCGACCGAAAACTGACATTTGAAAAACCTGAAAACTATATAGCTGATCTTAAAACCCTATTTAAAAATATCAAATAAATTCCAAAAAATGTAAAACTTTGGGGAATGATTGTAGACATGATAATAAACATGCTACAACAACTGGTTTCGAAAAAGGACTTCCCAAATGAAAAATATCATTATTTTATAAATATGTTCAAAAACATGAAAACCTGGAAATTGATATTTTGATATTTTGACTCAAACAACATTTTGAAACCTTATGAAATATTGTTATAGACTTAGTAAAACATGTATAAACTAATATTGAAGTCTATAAACTAATAAGACAATATTTTCACAAAATTGCATATTTTATGCAATGTTATCAAAAACACAATAGAGTATGAAACATATGAATATATATATGAATGTAAATTTGTTTCATATCTATATAGCAAAACCAAAACACAATAATAAATATGAAATGTGTAATCTCATGAAAACTCAAAACTATGTATGTATATATACCTATATATATATACATGGAAACCAAAACATATATGTATATATCAAACTATATATATATATACATGAAAACCAATATAATGTGTGTGTGTGTGTAATATTGAGCTTAGAGTATCTAACACACATAATATAAAACCCTAAACTAAATTACCCAAGCAATCTTGATCTTCATTGTAGCTCAACTTAGTACACGTGCGGATGAAGCTTGAACTTGATCTTTAACTTGAATTGTATAGGCTTCAACCCGACATTCCGCCAACCTCCATTGGATATCATCGTTGAAGCGCAATCCATCCATCCTCCAACAACGTTGTTTGCCTAGAATAAATACGAAAACACAAATACTAGACAAATAACATTAGAAGTAAATTGTTTGTTAAACATCATCAAAACAAGAAGGCCAACATGTAATAGTTGTCAGGCTTTCCTTTTAGCACATAGGCAGGCCAGGGCAGAACTCGAGGACCTCGACCAAAGCAAAGGTCTTCTTCGAGTGCGAAGTTGTATCTCCATTTCCTCATGTAGTTGTGCGATTGTGAACTATATCTGAATAAATAATGACCAGGTCTTTCTTCGTCACTGTCATTCTTCACGAAGGGATTTGGTGGTGGACACAACTCTACATTACCAAAGATTATCTCCTTTCCACCCCCTGCCTTGGCAGGAAGGACAAGAGTTGTTCTGAAGGAGTCTTGGACACACTTCCTTGTCATGCAAGATGATCGAAGTGACATGTGTATGTCAAGGTTATTATATAGCCCCTGCATTACATCATCAAGACAAGGCGAGTACTCTAAATCGTCATTTATTGCATGATCGATAAGTTGCTAGTTACAACTTCCATCTGACAATTCACCACCATCAAGATCGATTATAAATGTTTCAATGTCATTTAATACAAGATCTTCATTATAATCAAGCTCGGCTTCGGTATCAGCTTCCTCTCTGCTGTCCGTGCCTTAGGCCGAGGGTTCAGTATCGGGTTCAGTATCTGAGTGAGGAATACATCAGAATCAGCCAAAGCTTCTTGTAAAGCCTGTCTGGTGTCTTTGAAAAGACACAATAACTCATATAGAGTTATCCTCGCTAGGATGTTAGCTCATTGAGTCATAATGTCACGCCCCGGTTCCAAAGCGTAATAGTTTGGAATGTGACTCGGCTAGCGATGTAACCATACAGTCACATTCATGCCTCTGGATCATCCTGTATATCAATATAAAGCCAAACTACACCATAGAGCATGTAACCAAGATAATAAAAGAAATGTATAGCTAAAGAAATCTCCAAAGGAACAGAGTCCAAATACGAGTTCACAACTATCCACCATGGAAAAGGGCCAATAAAATTTTTACATTATAGTCTAGTAAAGTCACATGTGACTCAAGAGAAAGCCTAAACTAAATAACTACCTAAAACAATTGAACTAGAGAACTGATAGAATGAACGGTGATCATTGTTGCTGAGCCTGCTCCTCGAAATACTCTCGGTCCTACGAAGAAAGAACATTCCCCGAGTCAGGGGCACGTAAACCCTAGGGGAGTCATAAAAATCCAACAAGCATGTAAAATGTGGAAATTGTGTGCGTTTAAGTGTATGTGGTAGATGTAGGCATCAAAAATTGCCGACAGGTCCCCGCAAGCAGCTCAGTGTTAACGAATGACGATGAACGTCACTACCCGGTTCACAAGAGTTCAATTGACGTCGGTGAGCGTCTGAAGTGAACCGACGGACTACGTGAGCCGACAGAATCTCAGAACAACGGGGATACAGACTGACCGGAAACCCCATGATCACTACAAACGGACCAACGCCCGTCGTGTCCTGCTCGCCCCACTGATAACCCAACCATCGAGATCTACAGAGCTCTTCGTCAGAATTCCAACGCATCCGAAATCAAACAGATACGAGTTCGGACGAAAAGTCAACAGTGGAACAACGGCGGACAGTCTCGGACTGAACCGAGGCACCCGGTGGTGTCCCGGCTAGGTCAAAACACCCGAGGGGTGTCTTGGCAAAACCAAGACACCCCAGGGGTGTCTCGGCCTAGCCAAGACGCCCCGGGGGTGTCTCAAGTTGTTTAGAGCGGCGAAATGCTTTTTGGGGGTGTCTCAAGTTGGTTAGAATGGCGAAATGCTTTTTGGGGGTGTCTCAAGGCGTTTTACACGCCGAAATGCTTTTTGGGCAGCCCCTAGGGCCTCCTCTTGCCTATAAATAGGACCCTTGGGCCTCATTTTTGTAGATCTGGAATTTTGGAGAGCATAGGCGAAGCCCTGCTGCAGCGACGAGTGATCGAGCCCTCTACAGCAAAGGAGTCTTCTTCTTCATTCCCCTCTCTATTTCCCTTAGTGTTGCCCCTTAGCGGTGATACTAAGAAGAGCTAGTGTCTCGTTTTAGCCGAGATATATGCTTTAAACTTCTAGATCTCACGCGGATCGATGAAGTTCTATTTCTATATCCCTTCGCGGATAGACGAAACTCTACCGGATTCTTCCGGAACGGATCTGATCGACCGGTGGTCCACGGATATCAACGTCCCCGTCACAGGCAAAAGACCCACGCAAGCGAGACCGCACCAAAACGGGATCTCGTGTTTATTTTCGATAAAGTTGTAATCTTTGTTTTATTGCACAAGTAGATCTTATAAAAAGATCGACTTTTCATTTGATTTTGTTGTAACGCTTGAAGTTGTAACAGATTTGAAAGCAATGAAAACAGCAACTTTTCCCGAAAACAAGCTGGCGACCACAGTGGGAGCCGTCGATCTCGCTGCCGAGATCGTCGTGACGCAACCGGCATTCAAGATCCGGGTGAATGAAGAGATCGAATACGAGTTCGATCAGCAGAAGTTTGAAGAGTACCTCTCTTCCTCCTCCTCCAGATCCGCCTCTCCAAATAGGCGCTGGAAGACTCCATCCTCCCGAAGGGCTCGTGGGATCTCCAACTCCTCAATCCAAGATCCCGCCGTTGCTGCTGCTACACTTGCACCACACAACGTCCCCGCTTCGTTCAGTATGGTCAAGGCTGTAGATACATCCGACACAAAGGCGATTGATGATGCAACTCCAGCTCCATCAAAGAGGGCTCGCCAGAGACGGCGTCAACGCCTCGCCCTAAAGCAAGCCAAAGCTGCTGAATCATTGGATGGGATCCGTTACAATGAGGATCTGAAATCCAGGTACCGTCGAGAACAACGGCAAACAATCAACTCCTCCTCCTCCAAAACAGAAGCGAACGAATGGGTTCGCGTCAAGAGGAATCGTTCCACCCTCGAGGAGCGAATCAAGAAGCATCGGGCGTTGCTTGCGCATGCCCGACTCCTCCTAAAGAAGGCGGAGGAGATGCAGCAAGAAACGACGGTCAAAAAGCCATCTACAAGCAGATTGGTGTGGGTTCCCAAATCAAAACCAGCACCTCCAGCGAAGAAGGGTGGAGTTATCACCCGAAGTTCCTCCAAACCAGATCATGTTTCTCCTATTCCGGCACCTTCAACGGGGCCAGGTAAGAACGGGGATCATTCAAGATCCCAGGTTCCTTTGATAGGTCGCCTCGGTCCTTTACCGGGAAACCGAGGTAGAGTACCTGTCAAAGAACGGCTGGGACCATTGAAAGGTCCCCAAGTTTCAAATCAGACCGGGGGTCGAATTAATCCCCCAAGAAAGATGACAAAGGGAAAGCCCCTATCACCGACCGCACCGGGTTGCGAGTCGAAGTAAAAGAGCCCGTTCAGTTTCTACGCTCACAAAAGCGTAAACTTGAACGGGCCACTTTTGAGAAAACTAACAAAACTTCGCATTCCCAAAGGGAAGCATACTCATCTGATGATGATGGTGTTATACCGGGGAACACATACCAACACTCTATAGGTTGCTCCAGTTATCAAACTGATGAGTTGTACTATAGAGCTGGGGGTATGGAAAAATCTCGAAAGAGATATGTGCAGGACATGGAGTCTCGCTGCCCGTGCGCCAACATAATCAAGGCGGTGCTATCTGAATGCTACTGTGCTCAGATCCCAAGGAGAGTCTCGGTGTTCGAAAGAATTTCCACACCGAAACGCTTCCACAAGAAGAAATTCGTCCGCCAAGAAGACGAATATCCAAGAGTTTCGGTTAACATGACCGGCAGAGGGGGATCAACACAATACTTCAGCATAGATCAGCTTGCCGAGGTATCCCGATGCATGACGCGGTTGCCATCAGGAACCAGGGGCCGGAAGAATTACCGAAGGGTACAAAAGGGGCTCTCTTTAGAATCGCTCATGATCACGGCTTCGAGTGCAGGCCAACCTTATGAATCGCTCATGATCAGCGCTGAACAAGTGTCTAAGATACTTGAAGAGGCTCTGTCTAAGCAGAAGGAGAGCTTCAAGTTCGAGATGGAGATGGCCATGCAGCGAATGAGGGAGATGCACGACCAACAAATTGCGGCGCTGACGGTTCACCAAGCAGAGCCTAATCAACGCAATCAAGATGAGAATGAGCGGGAAGGAGATAACATCAACATCCCTCCTGTCAACAACAACAATGGGGGTGGTCCCGTGGATGACAACGCAAAAGAGGACCACGTCACCTCTCCCCAAGATCACTCGAAGGCAGAAACGAGTGAAGACAGGAAGATGAAGGACTTGGAGAGCAAAATCAACGCGTTGATGAACGCTCAAGAAGTGAAAAGATCCGGCATACCCTGTCCTTACCCAAGGGAGTGGGAATCGATCCCGTATCCGGCTAAGTTTAATTTAATTAACTTTACGCCGTTTGATGGGAAGGGTTCCCCTACCCAACATTTAATATATTTCAAGTCTTATTTAGGAATCATTTCTGGAAATGAGCCTCTCATGGTGCGGTCATTCGTCGGCACTCTTCGCGGAGTAGCCTTCGATTGGTATCGTCGCCTCAAGCCCGGAAGTATCAGCAGCTGGGACGACATGGAGGATATGTTCCTAACAAATTTCTTCGATGATGACACTGAAATTTCGATCGGCACACTGTTCGACGAAAAGCAGAAGAATGGTGAGTCGGTTGAAAACTTTGTAAAAAGATTCCACAATAAAGCAATGAATTGCAGGGATCCAGTCAGCGAGGATTTTATTCTCGAAACTTGCCACAACAATTTAACGTTGGACATCCTCGAAGCGATGGGAATGGCGCCGCCTAAGACTTGGAAAGACCTGAAGGTGCGGGGAGAGTGAGCTGAGCGATTCCTCAAGAGGAAGAAGGCTGAAAGAGGGCAAATACCAAATAATGCCCCACAATCGAACTTTGCCCCCAAGGGCAAGGGAAAGGCACACGCAAATACCGTGGTCGTAAACCAAGTATTTGAGGTGCAAGCACAGCCACAACAGCCACAACAGCAGCAACAAAGGGCGCCTCAACAATCGAGGTGGCAACAACAGCCCCAGGGGCAAAAGACCGCGGAACCGAAATTCCCGAAGGTCTATTCGTTCAAAGAGGATGAAGTCCCTGGTATTTTTAAGTACCTCATCGAGAACAACAAGATCAAGTTGCCTCCGATTCAGGATCAAGAAGATGCCAAGAGAGTCAATGATCCAAAATACTGCGCATTTCATCGAGCGGTGCACCATCCTACCAAGGTATGCTACGCTCTCAAAGATAAAATTCAAGCTCTAATCGATGTTGGGGTTATCACTATGAAGCAACCCAAGGAGAAGAATGTGGGTGCGAATATAGTATCCATCAGCTTCGGGTCTGTTCCCTCGAGCTGGTTCCAACATGAGCTAGTAATCAATGCAGCAGTGAAGACGGTGAATGATGATCCTCACAAACAACGTCAGAAAGGGCTCGTGCCACACACAGCCCCGAATGGTGAGATTCTGTGGGTTCATCTGGACTTGATCACAGATGAACAATGGACCGGGACTTCTTTCAAGAAAAGGTCGAAAAGAAAAGGTAAATCCTGTTATGGAGCTTCTGCTATTCCAGGGGGAGATGACGAAGCAATGCCTGCTTTCTCATTTTCCGACAATGAACATGAAACTCTTGTAACCATCGGAGAGCCAGTCCTCGCCACCAGAAACGGGAACGAGTATGATCGACTAGCTGGGGTGGAGATGATTACAACTACCCCCACGCCTACTGAGAGGACCCAACAGGAGCCCTTGTACCAAAATGTTCAAAACCCGAGGCAGTCTTGAGTCAATCAGCAGGTTGGAAGAGATAAACCGGGAAACTCAAACATCTTGTACCACTTCGATGTTATGACCCAATTGGCTAACATCCCGGTAAAAGTGACTCTACACGAGTTGTCACGTCTTTCTAAAAGTACTAGGGAGGCGTTCACCATTACTCCTGGCCAGCTCACTCAAATAGTTCAAGAAGCATTAATCAAGCAGAAAGAAGAATTTGAGGGTAAGATGGAATTGGCTATGCGACAAATAAGAGAGTTGCAAGCTGAAAGGTGTAAACTTCCTAAACCTGATTATCAAGCAGGGTCTAGCTATTGTGCTACACCAGTTACGCCTATTCCAAACAAGACAAGTGACAACGGTCCGAATCTGAATATGGTTATCGAAACTGATTCACCCCTCGGGAACACTGGGGGTGGTATGACCACAACCTTCAATGACGCTGGGAATGGCCCAATTCCTACCTCTCGGCATCATTCAAAGAAAAATGAAAATGAAGACAAAAAGCAGAAGGAATTCGAGTCTGTTACCACCTCAACCAGACGTTATCCCAAAAGAAAGAAAGTTGAGGGAAGCCAACCGGAGTTTGTTTTCGTCGAAAGTTGCTGTTTTCATTGATTTGAAATCTGTTACAAACAGAATGAAACAAAGATTACAACTCTCTTGAAAATAAACACAAGTCCCGTTTATCGGTGCTTGCTTGCGTGGGTCTTTGGCCTGTGACGGGGATGTTGATATCCGTGGACCGCCGGTCGATCAGATCTGTTCCGGAAAAATCCGGCAGAGTTTTGTCTATCCGCTATGGGATATGGAAACCGACAGCTCCTATCTCGGATAATCGAGATATTTGCTCTTCTTAGTATCACCGCTAAGGGGCAACACTAAGGGAAAAGAGAAGGGGTGAATGAAGAAGGAGACTCCTCGCTCCGGCAGGGTTTCGCCTCTCCAAGATTCAGACCTCGCTCCTTACTCCAGCAGGGCTTCGCCGCTCTCTCCAAAACTCCAAGGCAAGAGCAATTCCAAGCCAAGAGCAATCCAAATCAGCCGCCAAGAGAATGGAGACCCAAGGGGTCTATTTATAGGCACAAGAGGAGGCCTAGGGGGCTGCCCAAAAAGCATTTCGCCGTAAAAGCATTTTGCCGTAAAAGCATTTCGCCATGTAACAACCTTGGAGACACCCCCCAAAAAGCATTTCGTCGTAAAAGCAACCTCCAAAAAGTGTTTCGCCGTGTAACAACTTGGAGACACCCCCAAAAAGCGTTTCACCGTAAAACCACCTCAAGACACCCCTCCAAAAAGTGTTTCAGCATAAAATCTTCGTGAGACACCCTTGAGGTGTCTCGGCC
>BQKN01066087.1:0-11137 GCA_022839385.1 Asparagus kiusianus
GGTTGCAAATTGTTGTAATTGGTAAACATAGTTAAGAGTTACAATTACCACAGTTTGCTTCTCAATTAAATTTGTGACGTACCGAACAATCCCTATTGTCGTAAAAGAAAGTAGTAGTTCTAGCAAGATAAACAACTAATTTCATTTGATTTTTGTAAATTATAAATAGAATGGAAACTATAATCTTCTAGGAACCAAATAGCCAATGATCAGATTGGAACTGAAAACTATGTATACGAAAATTTTAGTAGAACTAAGTATGAACAATGAAATGAACCCTTAAAAATACATTCTGCGTCCTCACTTTTCTCTTAGGGTCCGTTTGGTTCAAGTTTTTTGCATTAGGTCTTGGGCAAAAAACCTGTCAAAAGGGCACGTTTGGCAGGCTTTCTGCCCAAGACCCAAGATAAAAAATTTGAACCAAACGGACCCTTAACTTCTTATTTTGCGCTTCCTCCTAATCTGAGGCACTTCTAATACAATTACACGCAGCCCCACAGAACGCCGTACATCTTAAAAAGAAAGATATGCCCTTGACATCCATATTTCCGTCTACACGGTGGCATGCACCGAAATCAAGAATAGAAGATATACAACCAATAATATCTTTATATAAATTATAATTTAAAACTTAGCTTACATTCTCACTGTGATAAGCAAATTAGATAGGATATACAACTGAAGGAAACCTGTCCTGTAAAGATGAAGCACCATGATGAAGGATTACATAATGATGCATACATAGGTAACACAGAGCAACAATCTGTTACATTATTTGAAGGCCAGATCAATTGGTTACAGAGATTGGTATCCTTCACCATTTTTTCGGCTATAGCTCATGCGGATGATGACCACAACAATCACGCCAACTACAAGAAATGCCCACCAATATTCTCTTAAATCCTCCCTCCCTGCAACCCCACCAATATTCATGTCATTGATCATATTATATAGCACATATAGACAGTCCATAAAAAATAAAAATAAAAAGACATCCTTTGGCAATCCACAGCTTTGTATGGTGGTTTTTTATCCGTACTAGTTCAAAATGTTGAAACTTTTGTTGTCGTGTGTTTATTAAGGTCAAAGAACTACAAATGGTATCACTATATCTCACGACAATTCATTTTACTTGATAAGCACTAGCTCACCATTTTTAATAAAAGGAAAAATGTATATGAGCTGACAGCGCATTTTGCAAAAGGGTTATCAGAACTATGACATGTGAGCCTTTTACTAGTCATATCATATTGATGTGAGGACTTATATGTCAAAGAGCTGACACCCCATTTTGCCCAGTGGCCTCTTTTATGAATCTCACAACCAATTACAATTTCACAAGAAAACGAAATTAGAAAGAATGCTTACATGATAAAGTTAGGTCGTGGAAGAGCAATCTGGACTTTGGAGGCGCTTGTGGTCCAGCTACAAGGATGTAGAATAGTCCCATAACTCCAGTGTGCATTTGTGCGCTGCTATAGTTGGATACAAGAGTCAGAGTCTCTCCATCTGCAACCTTTACAGAGCCTGGCTTTGGATAGCATGTTGACATTCCTACAATGTACCCATCCTCATTCCCTGCTTCCTCTCCGTTTCCGTAGGTTGGGACTGAAGTGCATAAGTCCCTTCCATCCTAAGGGGTAGAGGGGGAAACAACCATCATAATTTCTAATAATGAAAAATTATTTTGATTTATATCATAATTTGGTATTTGGACAATCCAATATGAAACTCTTGGTATCATATCTCTCTAGTTGTATGACACAACAGTCTGAAGGAGTATCTGCGGGCCATCTCAGGGTACAATTAGTTTGATAGCAAGATAAATAATTTGGCTCAGAGTTTTGGAGAAAACAACACATGGATTGATTACAAAGTTTTATGGAGTTTTATAATTTGAGACCAAACTAATAATAGAACACGTGGAAACAAATGCAAATAAATGGGTACTTCCGATCCCTCTTATATGGAGACTATCTATTGTCATGTAAACTTGTTGAATCGGGGACTATGTTATAATTGTGCAAGTATATACACGACATCTATCCAACAGATTCCTTTTTCATTTATTTATTTATATACTTTGACTAAAACAATTCAGCTCGGAGTTCTGTAAATAACAAAATCAGACATGATTACAAAGTGCAAAGGTTTAAGAAAAGTTATATGATGCACATTAAACTGTTGGGAATTTAACGTCGAAACCCCTAAGATAGCAGAAACGCGGAATAGAGAAAAAGAACACCAAGATTTAACGAGGTTCAGCAACTGCCTACGTCCTTGGGAGCCACACAATAAATTTTTTATTAATCTAACAAGAAATTACAATTCAAGAGCGAATATCAAACTTGAGATTCCTCAATAAATACAATCGTTACTGTAGCTACAGTACGATTCCTCTCTCTCTTAAATAGAGAATATTCCCACAATAAATTCTCTCTCTTTTAATCCCCTTCCTCAAAATCTCAACTCGTGAGTTGAACAGGGAGAAATCGCGATGGAGAAGAGAGAGAGCCGCCGCCAGATGAAAAACGCGAGAGAAAAAGCGGGAAAAAAAAGGCTTCGACACCGGGGGCTAGGGTTTCGATTCCCTTTTATAGGGGGAACTCAGTGACAGGCTGGCGACAGGCTGTCGCCAGCCGAACGCGTGCCCAATCTCGCCTTCGGCGATCTCGCCTGCAGCGCTCAAGGATCTCACCCGCCTAATTTCGCCTGCGGAAGTCTCGAACTCGCCTGTCCCTTGTCAAGCTCGCCTACAGATCATTTCCGCCTCCCCAACTTCGCCTGCCAGAGAAGTCGCCAGCCACGAATCGCTGGACCCCGAGCTCACCTGATGATCGCGAGCTCGCCTGCGGAGGTGAGTTTGGTCTACACCCAAAACTAACAATCTCCCACTTGGAGATCAAACCGTCGTCAGCAGGCTATCTCATCAAGCTCCTTCTCCTGTGTGGCTCTGCCCTCATCATCTATGCATGAAGGCCAACTGAAGTTGCGCACAACTTCAGTTTCTGAACGGTCACCGTCTTTGTTAACATGTCTGCTGGATTCTTACTTCCTGGAATCTTCTCCAGTTTCAGCATGTCATTTTCCAACAAGGATCCGATGAAGTGGTACCGAAGCGTAATATGCTTCGTTCTAGAATGAAATGCGGAATTCTTAGCCAAGTGTATCGCACTTTGACTATCACTGTGCAAGACATTCTTCTCCTGATTGAATCCCAGCTCTGTTAACAAACCCTGAAGCTATATCATTTCTTTACTGGCTTCAGTCACTGCAACATACTCAGGTTTTGTAGTGGACAGAGTGACAATCTTTTGTATCTGTGACATCCAACTAACAGCTGTAGTTCCGACAGTGAATACATAGCCGGTGGTGCTTTTTCGGTGATCAACTTCACCATCTAAGTCTGCATCTACGTACTCTTACACTTCCACCTCTCCCTTACCAAAGTGCAAACACTTCTGTGTGGTGCCTCGCAGATATCTCAGAATCCACTTGACCGCTTCTCAATGAGCTTTTTCTGGATTTGACATAAACCGACTGACCACTCCCACTGCATGGCCAACGTCTGGTCTCGTACAGACCATTGCGTACATCAAACTTCTGATAACTGAGGCGTAAGGAACCTTAGCCATACTCTCTTTTTCTTCTTCTGATTGAGGAGACTGATTCTTCGATAAACGAAAATGGCTGGCCAAGGGTGTGCTCACTGGCTTGGCGTCGCCCATGCTGAATCTCTGCAAAACACGGTTGATGTACTCCGTCTAAGATAACTGTAAGAGACCTCTCTTCTTATCTCTCGTGATTTGCATTCCAAGGATCTTCTTTGCTGGACTCAAGTCCTTCATGTCAAACTCCTTTGACAGCTGCTGCTTCAAACTCTTGATATCCTCCATATCTACACCTGCAACCAACATATCATCAACATACAATAGTATGATGATATAACTGGACTGATATCTTTTGAAGTAGCAACAGTGATCGGCGTTACACTTCTGGAAACCTTCCTTGTGCATGAAGCCGTCAAACTTCTTATACCACTGCCTTGGGCTTGTTTCAGGCCATACAAGCTCTTTTTGAGTCTGCACACCAGGTTCTTCTTCTTTTCTTCTGATAAACCTTCTAACTGGTGCATGTATATCTCCTCTTCTAGATCGCCGTGAAGAAACATCGTCTTCACGTCTAACTGCTCGAGATAAAGATCTTCAATTGCTACAATACTTATCACTATCCTGATAGTATTTAGCTTTACCACGGGAGCGAAAATATCGGTGTAGTCAATTCCTTCCTTCTACTGGAATCATTTGACAACTCGTCGGGCTTTGTATCTTCTGGAACCATCCTACTCCTCTTTCACCCGGTACACCCATTTGTTGTGGAGTGCCTTCTTACCCGTGGGCAACTCAGCTAGTTCCCACGTCTGGTTTGAGATAAGAGACTTCATCTCATCTTTCATGGCAAGCTCCCACTTGCTCGCATCTCCACCCTGACAAGCTTTATCATAGCTTTCAGGCTCCCCTCTATCTGTCAACAACAGATAGTTCATGTATCTCCTGTTGGGCACAGGAGGCCGTGAAGATCTCCTCAAAATCGGAGCTGGTGCGTCGGGCTTTTGCGCACCATCTTGTCCAACAGGCTTTTCTGGCTGAGGATCTTCTGCATTGGGTTCTTCCGAGAGGTTACTCGGGACATCATCTGCATCTATAAATGTTGACTCGCTCTCTGAGTCATCTGTCTTGTGCATGTCCTTGTACATCACCTTCTCGTTAAATATCACATCTCTGCTCCTGATCACTTTCTTTTTTTCGTTGTCCCAAATGCGGTAGCCGAACTCATCTTCACCATAGCCGATGAAAGTGCATTTCTTTGACTTGGGATCAATCTTATTCCTGCCTTGGTCACTAATATACACGTAAGCTACACAACCGAAACTTTAAGATGTGAGAGTTTTACCTCCTTTCCGCACCATACCTCCTATGGTATTCTATGCTCCAATAGAACCGATGGACCTCGGTTGATCAAGTAAACTGCTGTGTTGACCGCTTCTGCCCAGAACTGTTTCGGTAGACCTGACTGTACCCGAATACATCTGGCTCTCTTTGTTAATGTTCGGATCATCCGCTCAGCTACACCATTTTGCTGAGGCGTGCCGGGCATGGTTCTTTCCATTCTGATCCCGTGCTCATAGCAGAACTTCTTGAATCCGGTGTCTTTATACTCACCGCCATTATCGGTCCTGAGCTTCTTTATTTTCAGACCGGTCTCATTCTCGACCATGGCTTTCCATCTCCTGAAAGCCTCAAATACTTCTGACTTATGTTTCAGAAAGTAGACCCACACTTTCCGAGAGTGATCATCGATAAAAGTCACGAAGAAGTGTTTTCCACCAATAGACGCGGTGGTTGTTGGTCTCTCCACACATCTGAGTGAACGAGCTCCAGCTTCTGCTTCCTGGGGGTTCTGCCACTTGTCTGAAAGCTAACTCTCTTCTGCTTTCCAAGTATGCATTCTTCACACATATCTAAATCAACTAATTCTAGACCTGAGAGTTTTCCCTTCGTGTGCATGATTTTCATCCCCTTCTCACTCATATGACTGAGTCTCTGGTGCCATAATTTTAAAGTCTCATTACCTGCTGTAACTGAGATCAAACAACGTGTACCTGCTGTTATATACGGGTACCAGTCTTCTTACCTCGGGCAATCGTCATTGCGTCCCTTGAGATCTTCCAATCATCTCCATGGAAGGTCGTGGAGTATCCTTCGCCAACCAACTGACCTACGGATATTAAGTTCTTTCTTAGGTCGGGAATATACCTGACATCCTTCAGCTCCCATACTGACCCGTTCAACTTAATTTTTACCACACATTTGCTCACAATAGCACACGGTTGATCATCACCAAGATATACGTATCCAAGATCTTCAGGAACATACTTCTCGAAGAATTCTTTTTGAGAAGTAGCATGGAATGACACTCCTGAATCTAACACCCAATATTCCTCATTGCTCTCCAAAGAGTATACCAATGCGTCGTCTTCTCCTGAGATGGAAGTGACATTCACCTCTGCCTTCACCTCCTTCTCCTTCTGTGCACTCTTGCACTGATTCTTGTAATGCCCGGTCTTTCTATAATTCCAACACTCGATAGCCTTCGAGCTGTTGCTTGGATTCCTTGATTTGGACCTCCTGTCCTTTGATCTACCTCTGTAGTTTGATTTACCTCGTCCATTCCCTCTGGTTGAATTTCTACATCGGGACTGTATGCAATACTGAAGAAGATGTAGCTTCACCCGACTCTCTATCTAGAAGGTTCCACTCAACTGCCTTCATAGAATCTGGCTTCTTCCCCGATAGTGGTTGATACAGATTTTTTCTGATACAGATAATCCTCTATCTGTATTTTTCAAAATCCAAAATCTGTTTCATCAAACTTCTCAAGTTTTATTTTTCCTTCATCTGCGGCCATAGCTCCCACTTGAATCTGACGTCCTTTAGATCGTTTCACGCTCTGATACCAGTTGTTGGGAATTTAATGTCGAAACCCCTAAGACAGCAAAAACGCGGAATAGAGAAAAAGAACACTAAGATTTAATGAGATTCAACAACTGCCTACGTTCTCGGGAGCCACACAGTAAATTTCTTATTAATCTAACAAGAAATCACAATTCAAGAGCGAATCTCAAACTTGAGATTCCTCAATAAATACAATCATTACTGTAGCTACAGTAAGATTCCTCTCTCTCTTAAATAGAGAATATTCCCACAATAAATTCTCTCTCTTTTAATCCCCTTCCTCAAAATCTCAACTCGTGAGTTGAACAGGGAGAAATCGCGATGGAGAAGAGAGAGAGCCGCCGCCAGATGAAAAATGCGAGAGAGAAAGGTGGAAAAAAGGCTTCAACACCGGGGGCTAGGGTTTCGGTTCCCTTTTATAGGGGGACCTCAGTGACAGGCTAGCGACAGGCTGTCGCCAGCCGAGCGGGTGCCCAATCTCGCCTACGACGATCTCGCCTGCAGCGCTCGAGGAGCTCACCCGCCTGATTTTGCCTGCGGAAGTCTCGAACTCGCCTGTCTCTTGTCGAGCTCGCCTACAGATCATTTCCGCCTCCCCAACTTCGCCTGCCAGAGAAGTCGCCAGCCACGAATCGCTGGACCCCGAGCTCGCCTGACGATCGCGAGCTCGCCTGCGGAGGTGAGTTTGGTCTACACCCAAAACTAACATAAACTACTAATAAACACATTCAAATATAAAGGCATTTCTCAATCCTGAAACCATCTATTGTCAAGTATATAAACTTTGTTAATTTGGACTATTTTTTTTAACTTCATAAGTATTTACACAACATTCCACCACGACAACTTTTTTTACTTATAAATTTTTATTAAAAAAATTTCAATGTTTAACAAGAGAAAAAAATGACAAAATTCAAGCAACACACATACACAAATTAACGCAGAAGACCATGATGTCTTGCTTAATTACTTCTTGGTTATTGGGGATCTGATCAAGTAATGCTGTGGAAATCTACAGACGTGGTTAGCCATTGGTACCCCACTGAGCTAAACATGTTTGTTCTCCGCATCTACTTCTATGTTCTGTTCACACCTTTTTCAATGAAACACTAGCATTTTTAAATGGATGGAGTGCTCTTGAAAAAAGAACAAAAAGTTCCTTGATGCAAAATGGGTAAAAGTAAACGTAGATGTGTTTTAAATGCGAAAGTTAAGAGTGTAAAACTAAAACCCACAACCCTAATTCAGAAGTCACAGGATCCTTTGGTCTGGTACCAAAGGACCCTTTGATATGGTACTAGAGGCTTTGATATCAGAGCAAGAGAGGCTCAATTTCTAATGTAAAACAGAATTTAAAAAAATTGACACTTCTAGGTGAGTGAGTCCCACAAAATAGTACTCCGCCCATAGAGCCAGCCATGTTAGATTATAAAACTATAACCCTCAACTTCAGAGTTGTGATTGTGAATCTCAGTTTAATGATAAATGTCAGTCTTAATGCAGTTTATAATTGTATCCACCTGGCCATAGAGGGCAGAACCCAGTCCACCTGAGTGCTGGTGGGCAACTCCATAGACAATATCGCCTCCACGAGGAATGACCACACTTGTCTTCCTGGTATCAAGACATTCTCCATTCTGTACCACTTCTGGAGCACATGAATCAACTCGGTACTCCACCTACATTAACCCGTAATTCATTAGAGCGGATAGTTCAACTATAAATAGTTGTATGATAATCTTTTCCCATAATAGCACTGTGCTAACTAAAAAAGAAACTGTTTTGAAGAAAGTGTGGTAATTTCCTATGCAAAACATAAGCGGGGAGTATGAATAATTGGATCATATATGGAGTTGAAAGAAAACAAATAAAGGGGAATAAATAAGAGTTGAGACTCTCATGTAGTGAATGGAATATCGTAGCTCTTGGACTTCCTGAAGCTCAAGAAAATGCCCGATTCAGACAAAACATCACAGCAAATGTTAAGAAAAAATGTGACAACAGAATGAAACAATGGCAATATCACAAATGGTCTTCTCGTTTAATGATTATTTTTTATAATTTTCGTCGCGTCTGCAATGTCGAAATGTCAGTCCTTTGAAACTGATTAAAATTTTATATACTATGCATACCTTGCAACTAGAAGGTTGGCCTTCCGATACCTTCCCTGTATCGGTGACATCGAATATGTAAATCTTGACAGGCACTATGCTCTCATCCCACCGTGCCCACTTCACAGTATACCTCAGGTATAGTTTCCTGGCCTCGGCACCGTTAAACCCGTCTCTTAATTGGCATCGAGTCTTATCATAGCAGCAAAGGAGCCCTCCAATATAATCTTTCCTCAAAGGATGCCCGAATTCATCAATAGTCACGTTGTAAAGACTGCACTTGCACTCGGTGCACCCTGAACGATCCTTCACCCCTCTCGTATCTATAGCATGAATATTCAACAACCATCTCTCCTCATATCCACTAGGAATCTTCTTCGGTTCCCCAACTTCTATACCAAAAGGTTCAGGGACCCAAGTTGAAGTTTTTCGTGTTTCCGAGCCGAGTCCAAAGTACTGGCCGAGGGTACCCTCGCAAACCCCGGAATTTCTTGCCAGAATAATTTTCGAAAGGTCATGGTCAGATTGAGTTGCCTTCTCCCCGTAGTATCTCTCTATAACCCAATGATGAAGATAGGTCTCATGAAGAGGGACTGGGACTCCATTTTCGTCTACGACTTCTGCGTCAAAACTTTTGAGGGCAATGTGGCCTCTTGGAAAAGGGATATTGAATAGAAACTCGTTCACCACCGAACCTGGTCGTAGAAAAAAAGGAGGGGAGAGAAACACAGAAGTTTGGATCGAGTAATCCTTTTTCTCAGGCGTCCTCGATGCATGCTGAGATTTTGCTAACAGCAAGAGCAGCAGTGAAGATACCCACAGCTGAGAGTGCCGCATTCTGACTGAAAAGGGAAGCAAATGGGTGTCATCAATTGCAAGGGAAAGCATGGAACTAAATTTCGAAGTTCAAACATGCAAGCTAGCTATTTCAAATTATAATCGGAACAAAAATAAACAGTGAAACAATAGAGGAGACAAGAGTGTTGTGCGCCGCGGAAGCCCAAATCGACAAATCAAAAGCACACACAAGAACAATAGTAGACCACCAATGAACACAAGGCAACCAATCACAGCAAGAACACAAGATATATGTGGTTCGACAATATGCCTACGTCCACGGGGCAAGGAGGGGGAGTTTCACTAATAGAAATCAAGGGGAATACAAATTAGGGTTACAAATCTTACCCAAGACCCTCAAACAAGACCACTTGATCTCTCTAATAGACTCCAACAATAGAAGCCCTAGAAATCCCCTTTCAGCAGCTCAAAACCTACAAAATTTAATCCTAGAAACGTGTTTAGGGTTTATATACAACTCACAAACGAAACGGGTCTGGAAACAGAACCCAGGCCCAAATCGCTTCGGCGGTCGACCGGCACGGTCAACCGCGATCCATCACGGTCGACCGACCCGGTCGACCGCCCTCCATCCAGCAGCAGATCCAAAAGTCCAGAGAGTTCGGCGGTCGACCGTGCCGGTCGACCGCCGCGGTCGACCGTCACCAATCCTAACGCCCAGTAAACGATGTGCACGAATGCGGTCGACCGAGCCGATCGACCGCCACCCAGTCTGCCTGAATCCTGCTGTCTGTCAACCACCTGCTGCCAGTTCTACAAAGAGAACGGTCTCTATATGAGTGTACTCTCACAAAGCTCTTCCTTATTTTGTCTATTATAACTGGAGGTGTACCAATCCAAATCTATCGGTTGGCGCGGAGCAGTGTATTAAGTTTGTCAAGTACTAAACCGATTAAAGATAATCTGTTGCAAGATATACTAGGCCTAGATCTGACCATATCATAATAATTATTTTAAAAAAAATAGTAAAACTAGACTTTTGGTAACAGTCATTGCTTAGGGCTGCTGGAAAAGGATTCTTGCTGAAAAGGGACAACAAAATCTGATAGGGAGGATATCACACAGGCCATTACCTTTAACCTCTACCGCCTATGCGGAAGCGTGTTCGCTCACCAAACAAGTCGTAAGCACGGGAGAAGAATAACCAATCACACACGAGCACAATCCGAAACTGAAATACAACGGATAATCACAAACACAGAGATATATGTGGTTCGACAATTTGCCTACGTCCACAGGGAGAGGATGGGGAGATTCCACTAAATCAAGGAGAGTACAAAGGGTTACAATCTCACAAACTCACAAACTAACCCTTAACCAAAGCTCTCAACTTGCTCACAATATCTCCCTCTCACAATGCTCAAAAAATCTCTCTAATCTCTGATTACAACTCTCCTCTTTTTGATGATCTTAATCTCTTCTAAGATGTTCCATATATATAAAAAACCTAAAACCAAAACAGACTAGGAATTCTAAAACAAAAAACAAAATAAATTAGGAATCCTAATAACCTGTTATCAAAATAGATTAAGAATCATGTTACCAAAATAGATTAGGAATCCTAATAACCTGTTACCAAAACAGATTAGGAAGCTGTTATCCAAAAATTCTGATTGAGAGGCTAGAGCACTGATATATATATATATATATATA
>BQKN01066087.1:11237-40947 GCA_022839385.1 Asparagus kiusianus
TATATATATATATATATATATATATATATATATATATATATATATAGTGTGTGTGTGTGTGGGTGTGGGGGGCCTCTTGCACGTTTGATAGTCATCATTTGCTTCTTAATTTAGTACTTAACTGAAAAAAATAAAAAACAAGGACAATGTGGTTCCTATGACACAATCAGAAATTACAATTTGAAAGACATCCTTGTGGCTCCTGATGTTGTTCAGAAAATGAAAATGTTTCATTTTGCAGCGATGGGCTTCTCAATCAATAATGTCTACATCACCATGCCGGCGGTCACTCCTCTCAGCTGCCCCTAGTATTCCCCGTCCGTCACAGAGCCAATCAAATTCATTTATTAACCATAGTGGCTCATATATAGGGACCACGGTAGATGAAACCTTTGACAACACAACAAAGGTGATGAAACTTACCTAATTTGATAAAGAACATGAAAAAAGTAGAAGAAACATCCGGCGTCACTGATGTTTTTTTTAAGAAGAGTAGCACCACTTGTCAAACTAAAAATGGAGATAAAACCCAACAGATGAAATGGTAACTCCTTGGTGTACATTTAAAAAAAAAAAGTAATATGCACTTACACCAGAATGTTTCCTTCTATTTGAAGGGAAAAAATATTTACAACACTGTAGATTTGAGTTTCATAAATATGAAATGTGGGGGCAGCTTAGTAAGTCACATATATACATGGCAAAGCAGTGCCGCTAGCTAATAGAGCCTTGGTTTGATTTTCATGTGCGCCAAAAGCACAGTAGTTATGGTTGTTGCTACGTACGCACGGCAAAAACGTATTTTATTTTAAAAAATAAATATAAAATGTGGCTTCCACTTTTCTATTAAGAATGAAATAATAAACCGCCTCTATAGATTTGTCTAGTACTGAATGATGCCATTTCTATATTCTAAACACAATTTTTTCCTTTTAAAAATGAAGAAAAATTCTTGGCAAAGATTTACTACTCCTAATCAGTAGAAAAATAGTGCAATTGATTCAAGGAAAAAAAATGCATATTAGATCTTAAGACTTAAATATCGTAAAGACAAAGTTGCTAACAGGATTGAAGCCGCCCATCTCATTCAATAAAAAAATTTACTATACTCTCGTAATCCCTAACAAACAAATAAACTATCTCATCTTGCACCCAATATATATATATATATATATATATTCTTTTAGTCTAGAACAAAGTTTGCCACATCGACAATTCACACGAGTAATTTGAAGAAACCAAATCATGAAATCCTCAACATTAATTTCTCCCATTATTTTGCAACTTAAATATCAAATACATCGTCTACCAAGATTAAATACAAGTTCTGAGGATTATATGTATGGCCCTTTTCCCTACGTGAGGATTTGCGGAAACAATGTTGCAGTTGCTCAATTTCCTTTGGAAATAATTATGAATCCTTAACCCCTCAATTTCACCCTTAAAAAAAGGGCTGCTTATATACATAAATTAGAATCAAAATCAACAAAATAAAGCACATATTAAAAATAAATCAAGGTGAGAAGGGAGTTTACCTGGGTTGTTATCGCACCGCGATAGCCAGTGAGAGTCACGGAGAGAGAACTCCAAACAGAGAAATATATACAACAAGGAGATAGAAAGTGAACGTGTCCTCTACATGCTCGGCAAGTGTCAACTCTTAGGGCACGGCTTACGTCATCATTGGGCGTTGCTTGAGAGGTATTCTCAATGGGTTGGGGGCAAAGACAAAAAGATATCAAGGTTAGATTTCAAATAAGAATGTTCTTCGAGACCAAAAGATATCGAATAAGATTTTTTTTTTTTTTTGAGTGGGATCAAATAAGAATGTTCTTCGCGACCAAAAGATATCAAGGCTACCCAGAGATTTTCGGGTGCTACTGAACTAAGTAACGTATAGTTCACCATGTCCATTAGGGTTCTATTCTTTCGTTCAGCTACCCCATTAGACCAGGGAGCAGTAACCTCATGAATAATGTTGTGTTCTTGGCAATATTCAGTCATATGATTTGAGGTATACTCCCCCCCCCTCCCCACGATCAGATCTTAGAATCTTGATCTTCTTGTCAAGTTGGTTATCAGATTCATCTTTATACACCTTAAACCTATCTAAGACTTCATCTTTAGTTTTGAGAAGATAGGTGTAACAATATCTGGAGTGATCGTCTATAAAAGTCACAAAATACCTCCTACCCCCTCGGGTGAGAACTCGGTTTGAGTCACACACATCACTATGAAATAATTCGGGGGGTTCGGAGTTTCTAGTTATAGACTTGAAGGACTTTTTAGTGTGTTTCCCTTGAACACATATTTCACACTTAGATGATGTATCATGAGAAGATTTGGAAATAAGGTTTAATTTACTCATTCTCTACAAGGTTTGAAAATTGACATGTCCAAGTCGTCCATGCCAGACATCACAAGATTCAACAATTTGTATAACGTACAGAAGACTCAGAAATTTCATTAGAACTAGAATTAATTACATTGAGTTTGAAAAGGCCATTGCAGATAAAACATTTTCCCATGAAAACATTACTCTTTGTAATCATAAATTTGTTGGATTCTTTTACAATCCTATAACCATCTCTAAGAAGAAGAGATTCACTAATCAGATTGCGACAGAAAGAAGGAACATGATAAACGCCTTGCAGATGAAGAGCTTTCCCAGAGTCATGGTGAGCTCTATACGTCCACTTCCTATTATTGATTTAGTGGAGTCATCTGCTAAGCTTATGCTTCCTCCACTTGATTCCTGATAATTTAAAAACCAAGAGCGATCATTATAGACGTGGATATTTGATCCGGAATCCAAATACCAATCAGTGGAAGAAGTTATAGAATTTACAAGATGAGATGAAGAGGCTAACCTGAAAGAGGTTAGATTCATTTCAATCATATTAACTTTATTGGATCCATTTCATTTAGGAACAGGTTTAGCCGGTTCCTTCTTCCGAAAAAAACAGTTGGGAGCCATGTGGTTGGTTCTACCACAGACAAAGCAGAACTTTCATCAGACTTATGGCTGGAAGAATTGGGATTTGGTTTGAAGGAAGATTTGTTAAACGATTATTGATTTTTCTTGAATTTCTTCCATTTGGGTTTGAAATTCTTAGATTTAGGCTTATCCTCTACCAAGTTTACTTTATCTTTTGTTTCATTCTTGGTGTTGGAATTTTACCTATGCTGGTCTTCAATACGAATAGCCTTGAGGGCTTCAGTTAAGGTTAGATCTCCTTGCTTGTGTCAGAGATCTCCAGTAAATCTAGACCAGGAGGGAGAAAGTTATCAATCAAACAGGAAACTTTATAATCGTCAGTAAAAGTGTTTCCTTTTGATTGGAGATGACGGAGGAAATCTAGGAATTCATGAATTTGTTCATTAATGGGCTTGTCATCAACCATCATGAACTTATTGAAGGAGGAGGTGAAACGCAGAATTTCGGCTACATCATAGCCATATTCTGCTTCAAGAGCATTCCATAGGTCTTTTGCACTTTTGAACTCATAGTATATATATGTCATAAAGGCTATCCGCAAGTGCACTAAGAATCCAATGACAACAATGATAGTTGATTTCTTCTGGTTTTATAGAGCTATAAAAGGAGCTAGCACCAGAACCAGAAATGGAAGGAGCAGGCTGTGCAGAATCAGGAGTAAAAGGTTGAGAACCACTAGTAGAAGACTCAGAAGTGGCAGATAAAAGACCTAAGGTAGTGAGCCAGCATTTCATCTGATTAGCCCACCGTTTATAGTTGACACCGGTGAACTTCTCAGGTTTGACACTTTTTGAATAATCAGGAATTTCCATAAGTCCAATTTGAGTTTACTAGTCTAGGTAGATGTAATCTGATCAAATAAAGGATTTTGTCAATACTACTAGACCAAAAATTTAATTAAACCTGCTCTTAACCAAAAACTCTAAAAGTAAAAAGATTAAAGTTTTACTCGGGTAGTTTGGCCAGGTAAGGATAGTACTAGAGGTTGATCAAAGATCTATTAAGTACCTCGTTTCTTGCAGAGCGCTTTACGCAACCCTTAAACCTTACCTTAGACACCAACTAATCCAAGAAAACTTGAACCGGTTCACTTAAAGATTTTTTGTTTCTTTACTATATATATGAAAAGTGACAAATGCAGAAATTAAGTACAGAAGCAGAATTTTTTTAACTAATTTAGATGCAACAAATTAAAACAATTAACTAATACAACAAGTAATTACAATATATGAAGATTCGGGTGAATAGTAATCCCGATGAATAGTATTTTTTTTGGATTTATAACAGCAAGAAATTTTTAATCAATCTTCTAGATTGCTGTCAAAACAGGAATATAATAATAGAAAAATCCAAATTAAAGAGTTAGAAAATCCAGGCCTGATCGGGAGCAGTCATGATGTTACTGCCCTAGAAGATTGAGGACCTACCTATCGCCCTGGCGCAATCTGTCCCCTCTCCCCTAGCGGTAAAAACCCCCGGAATCAGCCGGCCTCTGCACTCAGGCGTGAGTCACAGAGCTTATGCTCAGACAAAAACGGTTGCCCAAAATATAAATGTAAATATGTAGCCAAAATATTCTTGGAAAATGAGAGTAGAGAAAGAAGTGAGCTTAGAAGTTCTTCTTCTCTTCGTTGGTGTGCCTCTGAATGAGCTCCAAGCCTGCTTATATAGGTGAGGAGAAGTGTAACCCCCGCTGAATCCAAGGGACCGTTACGCACAAATCTTGCTTTCGTTACTGCATGCAGCCGTTATAAAATGTGTAAAATGTGCAAAAATAAAAGCTTGAGAAGCAAAAATGTGTGCGTGTACGGTGTGACTGTTTGCGTCGAAAATTGCTGTTTTCATTGCTATCGAATCTATTACAACTTTAGTCCTTACAATAAACTCGAATAAAATAAAAAAAAGTTGATCTTTTTATAAGATCTCCTTACACAATGAAAATAAAAAATGTTTACAACTTTATCAAACAAACGCAGAGATCGTTTATCGGTCTTCTGCTTGCGTGGGATTCTTTGCCTATGCCGGGGTTTATCCGTGGACCACCTTTGATCAGATTCGGTTGATGAAAAATTTGACAGAGCTTCGTTTTCACCAAAGTAGTGTTTGATTTGAAGTGCTGAGATCGATCAAGCTAAATCAGAACTCTTCTCGAGATCAAGACCAAGCCTGATCTCAAGGAACGGACGGGAACGGGCTTCAGATCTCTCGAACTCTCCTTCTTTATACAGAAGAACTCGCCAAGATCTGTCAATCCTCGCTAAAATTCGTGCTCCTTTGACTCCTCAATCCGGCAGCACATCCTCGCCTTGAATAATAATCCCCCCTTTTGAAATGAGCACCCGAGCTCGTATTTATAAGCCTCGGAAGCGGGTATTTGGATGAGAATGAATGATTCGGTCTTCTCTTCAGTAAATAACTGATTAACCATGTTAGGGATGATATCAGATCAGTTTGGATGCTCAGGAACCAACAAATCCTAAGAAAAACCGTCAAAATCGAATCGGGGTCGAAACAGCGCGCGCGGGATCGGATCCGCCCACGGTTACTGTAGCGCGGGTCGGAAAATCCGACCTGTGGTTACTGTAGCACGGGTCTGAAAACCCCGACCCACGGCTACTGTAGCAATTTTCTGACCCGCTACCACTGTAGCAATTTTTCTGACCCGCTGTTACTGTAGCAAAATTCTGACCCGCGGTACTGTAGCAATTTCTGACCCGCTGTTACCGTAGAAATTTTCTAACCCGCTGCTACTGTAGCTAAATTCTGACCAGCGGATGCTGTAGCAAAATTTTGACCCGTGGTACTGTAGCAGAATTCCGACCCGCGGGTACTGTAGTAGAATTCCGACCCGCGGTACTGTAGCAGAATTCCGACCTGCGGGTACTGTAACAGCCTTAACTCACTCATCCGACTTTGGAATGAGGCAATTCAAGATGTGTTGGAAAGCGGACGAGGAGATCTACAGGCTCCCATGAATGAATCATATGTGGAATAAATAGGACACGAGAGGTGCTCCGTCTTTTGTAAACGACGCGGGGTTTCCGATCAGCTCTCGTTTCCGTTATTCCGAAGTTCTGTTGCTTTGTATGACCCGTCGACTCACTTCATGTGTTTGTCGTTGTCAAACAAGCTCCTGTGACTCTAATAGCGATATTTATCATCTTCTCTCTGTCTCGAGCCGTGTGCGGACACCCATAGGTATTTTTAAACACCTACAGATACCCCCTCCAAAGTATTTCAGACTCATTCTTTTATAGAGGAGTCTGGAATGCTTTGGATAAGATAGGCCATTTCCTCAATCTTGTAGAGGGACCTATGAACTACCTCAATTCCTAACTTCTTCAGCCTTCAATCTATTCATTGTTTCGTCGAATAGGTGAAGTTCTTCCAGCGTTGCATTTATCGTCTGACCGTTGTCGAAATCTTAAACTGAGATTGGTGTGTAAGTTTCTGAACTTAGATCGTGCCATTGAGTTGACTTTGAACTGATCATCTTCGTCAGAAATTCTCATCTGAATACGATTGAACTCCCTGGAATCATCCTTTGCCTTATTTTTGCGAAATTGTTGATGTGTCGACCAGCATCGACCTTCACTGTAACGCGTTGTCCGGCGTTAACTTTAGTTATAACGCGTTGACTGGCGTTAACATAGTTTATACTCGTACGTTTGCTAGAGTCTACACAGTTTAAGCTCTTAAGGCATTGGAGCGTGACGGTCCCAAGTTCTGGGCTGCAGGACCAACTATTAAAGTTGATTCATCTACATGTGTGGATCTTATCTTGATGTTGTTGGATACTCGAGTCACGAGACCAACTATCGGAGCTGGTGCGTCAATGACTCGTATTTATAGAATTTTTAGCAAATTCTCAGCCATCAACGGGTTTGATGAGCCTTTACCGACGACCGTTTGAGTCGGGCTAGCATGCGGATTGTTTAAGTCATTTCCGCATGTGACGTTAAGCTAAAAGAGTTAACCCTTTTAGAGCTACGACATTGAATACGTAGACTTCGTCTTTCTCTTGTGAAAAGACTAAATAGCGACGTATATCAGATGTTGACTTAGGATTTTTGGCAAATCCTCAGCCCTCAACGGATTTGACATGCTTTTATCAATTACCGTTTGAATCGGGTTTACATGCGGATTGTTTTAGTCCGTTCCGCATGTGACGTTGTGCTAAAGGAATGAACTCCCTTAGACTTGATGCTACGATATTGAACATGTAGACTTCACCATTATTACAGAAATAGGCTACCCGACAAAGTGTGTTAGACGCTGACCTATCCCTACTTAGGCTTCGGGATAAAAGTCCCCAGATTTGAATTCTGGTGTCTTCTTCAATCGGTGAAAGACTAAACCAGAAACGCGGGTTAGGCGTTGACTTATCCCTACTTAGGGTTCGGGATAAAATTCCCCGCGCGTGTAAGGCGCGGATTTTGGTGTTATTAATAACGGCCTGTCACAATGTCGAATATGTGGGCTCTAATCTTTTTCACGGCAAAAGACTAACCGGCAACGCGTGTTAGACACTGACTTATCCCTACTTAGGCTTCAAGATCAAATTCCCCAGACTGGAATTCTGGTATCTTCTTCAATCGGTGAAAGACTAAACCGGCAACGCGTATTAGGCGCTGACTTATCCCTACTTAGGATTCGGGATAAAATTCCCCGTGCGTGTGAAGCACGGATTTTAGTGTTATGAATAACAACCTGTCACAATGTCGAATATGCGGGCTTTTGTTCTTTTTACAGTTAAGAACTAACCGGCAACGCGTGTTAGGCGCTGACTTATCCCTACTTAGGCTTCAGGATCAAATTCCCCAGACTGGAATTCTGGTGTTTTCTTCAATCGGTGAAAGATTAAACCGGCAACACGTGTCAGGTGTTGACTTATCTCTATTTAGGAGTCGAGATAAAATTCCCCACGCGTATAAGGCGCGGATTTTAGTGTTATGAATAACAAACCACCACAATATCGAATATGTGGGCTTTTGTTATTTTTACGGTTAAGGACTAACCGGCAATACGTGTCAGGTGTTGACTTATCTCTATTTAGGAGTCGACATGAAATTCCACAGACTTGGATTCTGGTATCTTTTTCAATCGGTGAAAGACTAAACCGGCAATACGTGTTAGGCGCTGACTTATCCCTTCTTAGGATTCGGGATAAAATTCCCCGCACGTGTAAGGCACGGATTTTGGCGTTATGAATAACAACCTGCCACAATATTGAATATGTGGGCTTTTGTCCTTTTTACGGTTAAGGACTAACCGGCAACGCGTTTTAGGCGCTGACTTATCCCTACTCAGGATTCGGGATAGAATTCCCCGCATGTTTAAGGCACGGATTTTGGGAGTTGAAAAAGCGGTGTCTTCTCTTGGGGTAAAGACGAACCCGATACGGGAGAGGAAGAATTTTATATTCTATCTCCTAAAGCTAAAGAGGAAGAATTTTATATTCTATCTCCCAAAGCTAAAGAGGAAGAATTTTATATTCTATCTCCAGTCACAAAAGGAAACTCAAAGTGGGATCTCCACTGCAAGAATCCGAAAAGGTGAAACTAAGAGTGGGATCTCCACTCCGAGAATCAAAAAGATTCGAATAATCCTAACTGTCGGAAGGTTTGATTATCGAACTAAAAGGTAGGTTTCTCGTTTATCGAGAGTGAATTGGGGTTTTGGCCTTGACTGTAGGAAGGTTAGACCAAGCGGGAGTTTGAGGTGATCCTAACTATAGGAATGTTTGATCACTCGATTTGAAAGTGGACCTCTCGTTCATTGGAGGAATCGAAATGGGATTTTGGTTTTGGCCCTAACTGTAGGAAGGTTTGACCGAGTGGGAGGTTTGAAACGATCCTAACTATAGGAAGGTTTGATCGCTCGATTTGTGGGCCTCTCGTTTATTGGAGGAATCGGGAGGGGATTTTGTTTGTGGTCCTAACTGTAGGAAGGTTTGACCAGGTAGACAGTGGGGGTGGGAGTAAAAATTAAAGTGGGAGTGTTAACTTGTACAAATCACTCAGAGGGGTTTTCTGGTGTTAAGTGACAAATACTTAACACGGAGGGGTTTGATAATCGTCAATGTGAAGTGCACAGACGCATCAAAAGTTTAAGTGGATTTAACCGAAAGGAATTTTTGGTGGTCCCACCGTCAATTAGTCTGATCGGTGGGGGATTTTGTGGTGGAAGACTGTGAGTCGTCAACAAAAGAGTGTTCAGAAATCACAGTAGGGGTTTAGTGTTTATCACTTTGTTTGTAATGATCGGGTTATCCCTAAGAAAATTATATGTAGCATTCTTCCGAGAACTTTCCGTTACATGAATCATTCACCCCCAGCTTCCTTGGTGGAACTGGGTCTGACTTTGTACTCAGTTACATGACTGGGTTATCCTGAAGAATATTACATATAAAAATTCTCTAGGAACTTCCCGTCAACTGTAGGAAACAGTTTAGACTCATATACCTATTGGAGTATCGAGAAGCAGTTTATACTCGTATACTCTTCGGAGTGTTGCCGTTCTCATTCGGCTTATCCCAGTGTTATGACGCCGGCTTCAACCAAGGTTTGAATGCTATTCTTAAGAGCAAAGCATTCCTTGGTGGGATGAAGGACCCTCCTGTGGTACGCACAGTACTTTGGATCCACAATGTTATCAGCTTCCTCCTGATTTGTGATAGGTGGTAGCTTGATCTTGTTATTCTCAAGGAGGGATTCGAAGATGGCTGGAACGTCTTCGTCTTTGAAAGAGTACTCTTTTTGGAGTCTAGAATCCGAAGTGTTTCGCTGTCTCCGGGATTGCCGTTGTGACCTCTGATTAGTGTCAACAGCTGTTGCAGGTGCCTTGCCCTTACCACGGGGGGCGAAGTTTGAGTTCGGAGGATTAGCTGTTGGTTGACTCCTCTCGGCCTTCTTTCTTCGGAGGAAGCGTTCGGCCCGCTCTCCGTGCACTTTCAACTCTTTCAAGGAGTTAGACGGTGCTACTCCCATAACTTCCAACACATTCAATAAGAGGTTGTTGTGACAGGTTTGAAGGATGAAGTCCTCTGTGATTGGATCTCGACAGTTCATCGCCTTATTCCGGAAGCGTTTAACGAAGTCGTTGACCGTCTCATCGTCTTCTTGCTTCTCATCGAAGAGTGTCCTGATTGACACATCGGCGTCATCATCAAAGAAGTGAGCGAGGAACAGGCTCTCCAGGTCTTCCCAATTATTGATACTTCCGGACTTAAGACGGCGGTACCAATCGAAGGCGGGCCCGCGAAGGGTGCCAACGAATGACTCAACCATCAAGGCTTCATTGCCGGAGATCATACCCAAGCGAGACTTGAAATAGATCAGATGCTGCGTAGGCGAACCCTTTCCGTCAAACGGCATGAAGTTAATCAGGTTGAACTTCGCCGGGTATCCTATTGAATCACACTCCTTTGGATAGAGACACGGAATGCCGGTCCTTTTCACCTCTTGAGCAGACATCAGAGCGTTGATTTTGCTCTCGAGATCTTTTATTTTCTCATCCCTGCTCGTATCAGGGCTTGGACGATTCTTAAGAGGGATAACGGGGCCACCCCCAGTGTTGTCATTATTGGTAGGACCACCCCCAGTATTTTGGTTAACGGGAGGGTTCTCAGCATCGAGAGGTTCATCCACATCTGAATCACTACCTACTTGGTCAGCACAGTTGCGACGGCTAGATTCACCGAACTGATTGGACAGAGCCCGAATTTGTTGGTCATGCTCTTCCCTCATTCGTAGTATAGCCATTTTCATTTCGATCTTGAATGCCTCTTTCTGCTTGGCCAAGGCATCCTCAACCATTTTGGCTACTTCCTCGGTGTTAATCATAAACACTTCGCGTGATTGACCTGGGCTGGAGACCGTATTGTCAGAAGCGACTGCAAAGTTGGCATCTGATGCTTCGTCATCGGAGGATAATCCCCTCTGCATTCTCTGATAATTCCTCTGTCTAATAGTTCCCGAACGTAACCGGGTTAGACGATGCGATACAAGCGGGTCAGAGTTAGAAGGTCGCACCGACTTTCCCTTATCAGCCATATTTATTGTGACTTCCGGAAGTTCGTCACCTTGAATGGCCGATCGTTTCTTACGGAAACGTCTTGGCTTGGACTTAGTCGCTCCGTTAGAGATCCTCTCAAATACCGAGACCCTCTGCGGAGCAGTCTTGGGATAGCTACACGCTGATAATACTGTCCTGATTAGTTCTGCACATGGGCAGTGAGATTTTGTTTCTCGGGTATATCTCTTCCGAGACTTGTTCGTACCCCCAGCCCGATAGTACAATTCGTCGGTCAGATGACCGGAGCAACCTATCATGTGTTGGCACAACTCCCCAGGTATAACGTTGTCATCGTCAGATGAATACGTTTCTTTCAGGGGATTTGCCGCTTTATTAGCCTTCTCAAGAGTCACGTGTTTAGAACTATGCTTTTGGGAGCGCAAGATCTTAACAGGCTCCTGGTTTTGAATACACACCCCCAGACGGGTGGAAACTGAAGTTTTCCCTTTATGAGAAGGCTTGTTATTATTGCGAGGGCGTGTGCGACCCCCAGCTCGATGAGTTGCTCGGGGTTCAGTCACCGGACCCAAACGTTCTTCGCTCAGAACTTTGCCTCGATCCTCTTGCAAAGGACCCAGGCGATCGACTGTCCTTACCTTGAATCGGGACGTCTTTGAGAGGGTTTTGATAGCACGTTTGCTGAACCTTGTTAAATCTGGTGTTTTCTTCCTTTGTTCGTTTATCTCGTAAAATCTGGTATTTTTTTTTCTTTTGTTCGTTCTTTCCTGTAAATTTTTTATTTGCTGTGATTTCTTGCTTGCCTACTTTGGCTATCCCACTGTAACTTCTCATCTTCTCCAACTGTAACTTCTCATCTTCTATCAGCGAGCGTATGAAGTGGTAACATACGTCGATGTGCTTCGTTCTGGCATGATATACTGGATTCTTAGCAAGGTGTACAGTACTCTGGCTATCCCAATAAATAACAATGTTCCCCTGCTTCAAACTCAGCTCTTCCATGCACCCGGTCAACCAAATCATCTCCTTTCTGGCTTCAGTCATTGCGACATACTCCGCCTCAGTCATGGACAATGTTACTATCTTCAGTAAACGTGAAACTCAGCTCACTGTTATCGGCGCTAAGGTATAAATATACCCCATGGTACTTCGCATTGCATCATGATCACCGGCGAAATCTGCATCCACGTATCCCTTCAGTACCAATTTTTTCCTCCTGAAACACAATGACATATTCGTAGTTCCTCTCAAGTATTGCAATATCCACTTTACTGTCTCTCAATGCTGCTTTTTCTAGATTGCTTGTAAACCTGCTCACAACTCCCACCGCGTGAGCGATATTCGGCATCGTGCAAACGATTACGTACATAAGACTACCAATGGTTGATGAATATGACACTCTGCTCATATGCTCGTTCTATGCATCTGTCTTGGGTGATTGCTCCTCATATAACTTGAATTGACTTCCAATGGACGTGCCGACGGGCTTGGCATTCCCCATGTTGAATCTCTGAAGTACATTCTCGATGTATTCAGCCTGACTCAACCTCAATGTCCCTTCAACTTCTCTCAAAGTGCTATCAAAACCCTCTCAAAGACGTTCACACATAACCCTAGAAACATTTTAGGAAACATATATATACACAACCCAAAAACAAATTCCAACCCGAACCAGGAAACCGCCTGACCCGACTTCTGTCGACCGATATCATCTCATCGGTCGACTGGTTGATCACCATCGGTTGATCGATATCATTGCTTCGGTCGATCGTCCAGAACTCTGTTTTCTACAGGGTTTCTCGTGCACGTTTTCGGTCGACCGGGGCAAGCCCGTCGGTCGACCGTCTTGAAACTCCTGTAATATTTTTTGGCTTCACATCGGTCGACCGATAAGAGGATTTTTGTACAGTTTGTGATTTTTGATTCCAGGTTTGGTTCTCCACTCCCGAAACCAATATGGTAAGTTTTCATGCAAATCTCTCCAATTTGGCACAAATTTAACTTTGCCTAGTTAGGCTATATACTAACTTTCCATTTAAATCTCTGTAATTTCGCACGAAGTAGTTTTAGAGTGACACATTACCATAAAGGATTCGTTAATGCCTTTTTTCCATGTCAATCAAATAAAGTAAACTTAAAAAAGCTGATGGTGGACGCACAAACCTTCACTTCCCCTTGTTTCCTCTGGAAAAAATTGCAACTAACAACCCCTATGATTTCCGATATTAATCCCTTAATCTTCTATACTTTGAGATTAGTCTTCAAATGATCGAAATTGCTATGAGCTCATCCAACTTGGATTTGGAAGGATCAATCCGAAACCACTTATAAGAAATGGGGGCCTAGTGAATGACTAATTTTAAATTAGCGATAAAAATTGGAAGCCATGATATTAATTTTGGTGTTCTGAGGGACTAATTTCAAAATAATAAGGTTTTAGAGACTAATTGGATTCATTAGGATCAGTTTACCTATTTTCAAACTTTCCTATTCTGTACTCTAGTTAGGAGGAGTTTCATCACTTTGAGCGCCATATGTTTAGTAAATCCAATCCACAGGATAATTTCAAGAGTTTTATATTGTCTGCATTATATAAGAAAGTATTCTCCGTTCCAGAGAGGCGTTTAGGATCAGTTTACCTATTTTCAAACTTTCCTATTCTGTACTCTAGTTAGGAGGAGTTTCATCACTTTGAGCGCTATATGTTTAGTAAATCCAATCCACAGGATAATTTCAAGAGTTTTATATTGCCTGCATTATATAAGAAAGTATTCTCCGTTCCAGAGAGGCGTTTAGGATCATTACATTAGAGCTAAATGAGCCGAAACCAATAAGATTTTGGATCGTTCTTTTGTTCCTTAACAAGGAAATATCGTATAGAGAGAGACATCTAGATATGTCTATAGAAGCAAAACCATTCAAGTTCCTCTTTTTTATCCATATGGGATTTCAAAATGCTGTACATACATATATAATGCCAAGCAACAAAAACGTACCTCTGATGAAGATGTATCTTGGTTATATTATAGAACTTGTAGCTAAAGTCATCAACCTCAATCCTCATTATAAATTTAGTGTTATCCTCATTATAAATTTAATGTTTTAGTGCAGTGGCAATAACTTTTAACATTAATCCTTACGAAGAATATGTATTAGAACATAAAAATATAGAATTGGTTACTTGTATATTTATAAACAACCATTTTTTGAAAATAGTAGGCATGACTGGGCCTCCTTTGAACCCCTCATCCTTTTCTCGAAAAAGGAAAAAGAAAAACTCTCGACTCTCATCACAATTTTGAAGTTATGATTAAACAGACTTTAAGACGGCGTCAGAACAATCCAAGTTCAAATCTCATTGACGATAAATTTAAAATGGGTTTTTTTAAAAATAGATATCACCGCGTGAGTCAAAGTTTCGGCCCATAAAAAGGGGCGCTCAACCTACGAGAGCTCAACCCACGTCAGAATGGGCCGGCCCTAGGGGCAGGCAGGAGAGGCCTGCGCCTAGGGCCCCCAAAAAACAAGGCCCCCCATGTAATTTTATATATATATATGGAAATTGGAAAAGTAAGAGATTTTTATGCAAAAGTGTTAGAGGCTATAAATACAAAAACGAAAAACCCTTGGTCTCTCCGATTTCTGAAGTGGCCGTCTGATCGCCGACCTCTCTTCTTCTTCTCTGACTCTCTCTGAAGTGACGTTTCTTCTTCCCGACTCCGTCCGGACCGTCCGAAGTCCGCTCCTCCGCCTTCGAACTCCACGACGCCGCCTCTGGCGACTCCCTCCACCCCTCCCACCAGCAAGGCAAACGCGACCTCGCCGCCAGCGCCTTTGCCCTTTGGAGACTCTGCCTCTGTCTGCCATCTGCGCCTCCTCTGGCCGGCGACTCCGTCAAGGTTACAAGGTATATAAATATATTTGAATAATTGAATATTTCTATAATTCTATACAGATAACAGACTATACTTAGAATAGCATGATATCTTCGTTTCATCACTTCATGACCTAATAATACTTTTGCTTTGTTATTGATTCTATACAGCAAGAATCTGTGCATAACATTATTAACATACATGAATTAGTTGTATAAACAAAGTATGAATCTGTGCATAACATATATGAAATTATGAATCAGACTATACTTAGTATATTTGCTGATTAGTGATTAATCAATTGAAACAAGAAACCATAATATGCATACAGGCTGTATAATCAAAGTGCGGTACCTGAACAATGAAAATCAGTAGCTAGTGACCCATACTTCAAATGATTGCATCGTGTCCCAAAAAATCTTTAAGTCCAAACTTTGTTTTTGTCTATTGAATAGGAAGAAGAGATAAAAATGCATCTTTTAGGATTCAGGCGTGTTGATCTGAAATTTGTTTGAAGTTAAACTATTCAAATTTCAAGGTAATTTTATAACTTTATAAATTATAATATTTGTTGATCTTATGTATTTTAGTATTTGTATATAATTTTTTGTTGATCTGAAATTTGCATTGTTGATTGATCATATTTTTTCAGCGTTCATCATGCTTCTTAGAAAGTATAGTTCTGGGTATGAAAAAAGAAAAAAGAAACAAAAATTGGAAAAATTGGAAAAGTCTCAAGCAGGAGCGCTGGATAAGTTTTTTAGTAGTAGACATACAGAGCATGATAACGAAGAACATAATAATGAAGAAAATCAAAATGAAGAACTGAAAAATGATATGAATATAGAAGAACCTACTGAACATAATATGAATATTGAAGAACCTACAGAAGATGATAGAAACATTGAGGAACCTACTCAACTTAGGATTGAGAGTGTCAATAAAAACATGAATGTTGACGATCCAGCAAACTGGGGCAATATTGATAAAAAATTAAGAGATCTTTTAATAGAAAGAGGACCCAAAAGAGTTGTTATTGATTTTCCTAAAGATATTGAAGGCAGACATTTCTCTTCAGCTCATTACACTCGACAATGGTTAAATGGAGAGAAACATGATAGGAGATGACTAATATATTCAACTTCTTTGAATGCGGTATTTTGCTTTTGTTGCAAATTATTTAGAAAAGATGGAAACAAGAATCAAATGGGTTCTTTGGTTAATGAAGGATTTAAAAATTGAAAGAATCTTAGTCATAGACTTCAAAGTCATGAAGGGAGTAGTGAGCACATAAGTTGCATGAGAAGTTGGATTGAATTGGAAATGAGATTGCGTAGTATTGAAACAATTGATAAAAG
The DNA here is from genome assembly GCA_022839385.1 of Asparagus kiusianus. NCBI lineage: Eukaryota > Viridiplantae > Streptophyta > Magnoliopsida > Asparagales > Asparagaceae > Asparagus > Asparagus kiusianus. The sequence goes on from BQKN01066087.1 coordinate 27,503, forward strand.
TGTGCAAGAAATATTAAACAAAGAGAGAGAACATTGGAGACAAGTATTATTAAGAATAGTTACTGTTGTAAAAACACTTGCTAAAAACGGTTTAGCATTTCGCGGGGATAATGAGAAGATTTATCAAGAGAACAATGGAAACTTTTTAAGTTTAATTGAAATGATTGCCGAATTTGATCCGGTAATGAAAGAGTATATTCGACGTTATCAAAGTGGTGAATCTCATAAGCATTATCTCAGTCATAAATTTCAAAATGAACTGATAGGAATGTTAGCAGGAGAGATCAAACATACAATGATCAAAATAATCAAAGAAGCAAAATATTTTGCTGTTATACTAGATTGTACTCTAGATATAACCCATGAAGAGCAAATGACTCTTATAATAAGATGTGTGGATGTTTCAGAAAGTCCAGTAAAGGTAGAAGAGTTCTTTCTAGAATTTCTTAAGGTCGACGACACGTCAGGATGGGACTTTTTAGTGAACTTGAAGATGTATTGAAGATTCTGGAACTTGACATTTCTAATGTAAGAGGGCAAGGGTATGACAATGGATCTAATATGAAAGGAAAAAATAAAGGTGTGCAGAAAAGACTCCTCGAAGTAAATCCTAGAGCATTCTACACTCCATGTGGTTGCCATAGTCTTAACCTCGTACTTTGCGATATGGCAAACTCTTGTCCGAACGCTATATCTTTTTTTGGAGTGATACAACGTTTATATACTTTGTTTTCATCTTATACTAAGCGGTGGGATATTTTCAAAGAACATGTTTCTGGTCTCACACTTAAGCCATTGTCACAAACACGGTGGGAAAGTCATGTTGAAAGTGTAAGAGCAGTAAGATTTCAAGCTATAGAAATAAGAGATGCTTTAACTCACTTGGCAAGTATCGATGAAGATCCAAAAATAAAGAGTGAAGCTAAGTCCTTAGCAACAAATGAAATTGAGAATTTTGAGTTCTTATTGTGTATGATTGTTTGGCACAATTTATTATTTGCTGTTAATTCTGTTAGCAAATTTTTGCAAAAGGAAGACATGCAAATTGATATTGCTATAGATCAATTGAATGGGCTTATATTATTTTTTGAAAAGTACATAGAAAATGGATTTAAGGAGGCCATTACTGAAGCTAAAAAGGTTGCATCTGAAATGGAAATTGAAGCTGTATTTTGTGAAAAGCGTATCATTCGCAGGAAGAGGCAATTTGATGAAAGTGCTACTTAAGAGACAATATTATCTCCTGAAGAATTATTTAGAGTTAAATACTTTCTATATATAGTGGATCAAGCTATTTCTTCTTTTAAGAGTAGGTTTGAACAATTTCGGTATTATGAAGAAGTCTTTGGGTTTTTATTTGATTTGAAGAAATTCAACATTGTTGATGATGCTAGTTTGAAGGCTTATTGTGCAAAACTTAAAGAATTTTTAAAGCATGATAGTCATTTTGATATTGACGGCGAATATTTATTTTTAGAGTTAAAACTTTTGAGAGAATACTTACCAAAAGAAACAAAAAAAGCAATTGACGTGCTGAATTATTTGAAGAAATTGGATGGTACTTTTTCGAATGCTTGGATTGCTTACAGAATATTGTTGACCATACCTGTTACTGTTGCCTCTGCAGAAAGAAGCTTTTCAAAGTTAAAATTGATCAAATCTTATCTTCGATCAACTATGTCACAAGAAAGATTGAATGGCTTAGCTATATTGTCAATTGAGAAAAATATAGTGGAAAAGCTTGATTATACAAGTTTAATTAATGATTTTGCATCTAAAAATGTAAGAAGATGCTTCATAAAGTGATACTTCTATTGATTCATTGATCTTGTTTTGGGAATGAGAGTGTTAGGGTGTGACTTGTAGGCCTTTGGCCAGGGTGGGTAGCTTAGGAGAATTACATCATGTTTGATCCTTGGGGTTAGTTATAACATCACTTGGTATGTAAGCAGCCCTAAAGTTACTTGGGTGCAACACTTTATTTTTTGTTTTTAAATCTTGAATATAGGAGGGCCCCTTTAAGATTTTTGTTCAAGTTTTTGCCTAGGGCCCCCGAATGCTCAAGACCGGCCCTGCGTCAGATTTTATAAAGCCTTCAAGATTTTGAATTAATGATTAGAAAAACTCTAATTAGATATTATGATAAGCTACTTTTAAGTTTGCTACAAGCCTACAACGAAAAAAGTAGATCCTTTTTAACACCGGCCAAAGGCAAACTACGTACGAGGAACAACAGCTTATCATAATATTATTGCCCCTCCTAATCAACAGCAGAAACAAGTGATTAATATTATATATATATATAGTAATGGATTATTATATGACAAGGACAAGCTAGTGAACGACTTTGGCTTTGCGTACTGAATCCTTTTGTCTTCTCCTTACATGTCACTATGCTGACGAGGCGCAAGTTGAAAAATTGAACACGCACTAGCTCGTTCACACCACTATTACCAATAAATAAATAAACTCGTACAAGGAAGAACAACTCTAGCTCAATGCAGAAACAATTACTTGCAGGAAATTCTATTCACACAAGATTAGAGCCCAAGTTGTTGACATGATCTCCCCTGTCACTTTTTGGAAGTTGCTCATCATGCAGAAAGCTATTAGCCGGCTTATATATCCTTGTATCGGGGGAGTCCACGTTTTAACGTTCTTCTCGGGCGTTGGGTCAAAGATCCACGAACCCGCAACTGAGGTGCATCTTGATTAGTGAGTGCTATTCTTGAATAACAGGCTTAACCCAAATTTTCAAACACAGAGGAAAGCGTCCATACAGCTAGCTAGATCACGTCTTGATGCAATCCTGATAGGGCTACAACCAGACCAAAAATGTGACGCCCCAGGGTTTACACAAGGCTGCAGTCACAGGTAAAACCCGGATTGTCAAACCTGCTAAGCACCAAACACCATGCTACGACATGTTTCACCATCACAATCGTTATCTCTCTAGTGGAAACAATAAATAGATGAATGTACAGACAGGCAAAACTAGAAATAGAACAACATCGAATATACATAGAAGAAGCATAAGAGATATCAATAATGAGCCGAACTAGAATAAAATAGATATATCTCTGAGTCTGAACTGAATCTCAAATACTATGCGTCAAATAAACAAAATCTTACAATAGCTCTCAACTCTATGAAATAAAATATCAATCTAGAGTCTGAAAATAATCAACTACATGTGGAGTTTTGTAATAACTATAAAATATAATAAATAGCTAAACGGACAACTACGATGTCCCATCAACCTGCGACTCTCCGTGCACCGGACTCGCTGCCTGAAAAGGGGGGAAAACAACGAGCGTCAAACGCTAGCGAGATCATCACTACCTCTCCCCAGGGAAAGGGGAGTAGGAGTATATAGAAAATAGAGTCAGTACATACATATATCAAATCATTCGTATAATTCTCTATAAATAAAAAACATATAATCAATGATAAAATACCCCAATCTCCAACATAAAGAATAACTATCTCATCTCGAACTACGTCCGAGTAACCTGCTCTAATATAAGAGGATATCAACAATTGCTAAAATAAATATATCCGTTGTTCATAACAGGTGCATCAAAATCTCAAAGGAAATACCCTACTCGCGGCAATCTATCATGGAAGTAAAACTTATAACTGATCAAATATCTACGTGTGTATCATCTTGTGCTATAGCGATACTTTTGTAACGCTCGTTACTCAATCGCTCTGCGGCAATATGGTTTATTATTCTCCTATTCCGGATACATGTAACAACGATACTATTGTAATACTCTTACTCAATCATTTTGCGGCAAATAGGTTTCATCTCCCTATTTTCGGATACATATAGAACCACATTATTCATATGTGTTTATCAATTTATCTCATGTCGAAAGTGTGTCAATCTAACACAATCTAGCATATATGTACAAAATCTCGGTGTGCGTGACCACATCTGAAGTTCACCATCATTCTATGTGTTTAACATTCATTAACATCATAGTCTATCATCATAAGGTCGAGAAATCTGCTCGACAAACCAAAACCAAGCCTTAAAAGCATTCACAGCCAAACAGACTGGCGGTCGACCGTAGTGGTTGACCGCGACGGGCCCTAGAGACTGCCCAGGTCTCTGTCCTACACGCAGTCGACCGTGAACCCCATTTCTAGATTCTCAGTTATTTTGTGTATGTCGTGTTCACATCGTGTTTTTGTGATTCAAACATGATTAAATCTTCATGAAACTTGTATGAAAGCATGCTACAGCAGATATGAACATCTGGAAACAACTCAACAATTATAAACATGATTTTATGCATTAGATTTGTATTCAAAACCCTAAAACATACATAAAAGCTCAAAACAACAAATCAAACTTTTTTCTTTAGATTAATAACGTTTTAAAATCATCTTCAGATCTTAAATACATATGTAAAATTCGTGCTCAACCTTTTTAGCATGAAAAGACCTAATCTTTATACATATAATACAAAAGAAGTTGACTTTATTCATAAACTAGTCATTTAGGCTCTACAAAACACGTTTAAAACTCTTTAAAAACATTTTAAAAACTAGGAGGGGGATTAGCAGAGATGATACTCGCTTGAGATTGTAGGGAAAACGTTTAGATGCAAGGATAAAAGAATCTCCACTCCAAAAGCCAAAAACCACTAGAAAATCCCGCTCAAAAGCCTCCAATCTTCTCTTAAGAATCAAATTAGGGTTTGGGGGTTTGGTGGCTGTTAAGGTTCTTAGGAAAACTGAGAAATATGTGAAAAACTCATATATATACTAAGGGAAAACGAATATGGGTTTAGAAATCCGAAACCAACTCAAAACAAGAGAAAAACCATCTGCAGGTATCGCGGTCGACCGTGGCGGTCGATCGGGCTGCGGTCGACCGCGGCGGTCGACCGAACCGGACATTTCCAGTTTTCATATGTTTGGCCATTCGTGCTTCTTTCAACTCTTTTCTCTCTCATGTATGAACTCGTTCATACTTAAAACACATGGTATTATACTCATATACCATTAAAGGATATTTATCATACTAATATCCACATATTATAATTTATCACATATTAATTATATTATTCATAAATTATCGGGGTTTTATATTCACCCCCCTTAAGAGGATTTTGTCCTCAAAATTCCGCAGTCACATCACAAAGCTCAAAAGCTAGGAAAAACATATTAAGAAGGTGTATTCTATACATAAAAGACCTTCCGTACTCATCTTATAGCATTAGCACAATGATATTTAAAGCTAACCAATTAGAATGCAAACATTTTCACCTAAGTCCCTAACTAAGCAAAAATGGTACGTCGAGCAAAATAATCCAAACAAGGAAACCCTCATGTATATACCATATGTTTCAAATGATTAAAGATCAGGTGATAATATCTCCATTCTAGTGTTAGAGGTAAATGTAAATATGACTAAACAACATAGATAATGACTACTATCAAAGCATATACATCATACCTGTCCAAACAGGTGCGGGTAGTCGCGACAAACATCCTCCTCGCGCTCCCAAGAAATCTCTTTGGCTCCTTGCCGGTTCCACTGCACCTTCACTAATGGAATGACTTTATTTCTAAGCTTTTTATTCTCTCTAACAAGTATGCATACTGGAATCTCTACAGTAGTCAAGTCATCCTGAATCTCAATCTCTGGTGAGTCAATCACTCTCTGCTGTTCATCATCTCGCAGATGCTTCTTAAGCATCAAAATATGAAAGACATCATGTACACTGGACATCGATGCTGGCAGGTCTAACCTGTAAGAAATAGCTCCAATGCGCTTGATGATCCTAAAAGGACCAACATATCTCGGGGCAAGCTTCCCCCGTCTACCGAAATGCTGAACGCCCTTCATCTGTGACACTTTCAACATAACTAAGTCTCCGACCTGGAATTCCAAAGGTCGTCTCTGCTGATCTGCATAGCTCTTTTGCGAACTCTGGGCTGTAAGAATGCGCTCTCGAATTAATGCTACCTTTTCCATGGTCTGTCTAACTAACTCCGGACCAATCAATAGACTATCATCTAGTTCTGCCCAACATATGGGTGATCTGCAAGTTTTCCCGTACAAAGCTTCATACGGTGCCATCCCGATGGTAGCTTGATAACTGTTATTGTATGTAAATTCAATCAGTGAGATGTGATCCTCCCAGCTACCCTGAAAATCTATAATGCACGCTCTTAGCATGTCCTCTAAGATCTGATTCACCCTCTCGGTCTGTCCATCTGTCTGGGGTGAAAAATACTACTAAATGATAACTGACTACCAAAAACATCCTGAAAACTCCTCCAAAATGAGATGTGAAGACTAAGCCCCAATCTGATACAATCGTCTCCGGGACTCCATGCAATCTAACAATCTCCCGAATGAAGATCCTCGCATACATATCTGCCGTATAAGTCATCCTCACTGGTAAGAAATGTGCGGACTTAGTCAACCTGTCCACTATAACCCAAATAGAATCATTTTCTTTCTTTGTCTTAGGCAACCCCACTATGAAATCCATGGAAATATCTGCCCACTTCCACTCGGGAATGGGTAAAGGCTGTAAGGTTCCTGCAGGCGTCTGATGTTCCGTCTTAACTTGTTGGCAAGTATAACATTTAGCCACATAATCTGCAATCTCTCTGCGCATATCACTCCACTAAAAATACCTCTTCAGATCCTTGTACATTTTCTTCGTGCCTGGGTGCACTGTATATCTGCTACGATGAGCTTCGTCAAATAGTTCCCTCTTCAGCTGTAGATTGTTCGGTATAACGATCCTGCCCTTCATCCTAAGGCCTCCATCTACTCCAATAGTCTAATCATTCTTGGGTTCTTTGGAAATCTCCCCCTTGCGGGTTTGAATCCAAGAATCCTCTAACTGAGCTCCGACTACTCTATCTCTCCAAGATGGCTGTACAGATAACGCTCCTAAGAACACACGGCTCCCGCCAATCTCTGGCCTGAAATCAAAATAGGTGAGGGTATAAAGACCGTGAATTTTAAATACTAGTTAAATAGTTGCGATAAATACACGATGCATGTAATGACCGTGAATTTTAAATACTAATTAAATAGTTTTTCATGGTATTTAATATAAAATTTTATTTCTAAAAGAGTATTTGTATTTTCCCTAATTTTCTAGATTTTTCTATGAGTCAAAAACACGAATTTATATTTATTTTAATGGTTTTGCTAATTATAAATTTAATTATTGCGATAAAAACTGTTAAGTTAATGTTTGGTTATTCATTATCATTATTATTATAATTGTTGTTCATTATTATTTTGTTATTCATTATTATTGTTATTCATTATTATTATTATTATTATTATTATTATTATTGTTATTTATTATCATTGTTATTCATTATTATTATTATTATTATTATTGTTATTATCATTATTGATATTTATCTTGTATTATTATTTAGTTTGCTCCTCTTATCTTCCTAGACCTATATATAGTTGTTAGCTAATCAGTACGACAGTCAATTTAACTGTTATCTGGTTTTCCCCTGTTGCCAAGAAACTCACAGTCTCTCCCTATAATTACTCTCTCTCTCCAATTATACACTCCCAGTCTCCCCTACCCCATTTCCTTGATTTTCTCCTCAATTTCCGCATCTTGTCCCCTCCCTTTCTTTTTTAATCACTCTCTCTCTCTCTCTCTCACTCTCACTCCCACGTTTCTCTCTCTCTCTCTCTCCAGCTCACGTCCCCTCACCATCAGCTCCTTCTTCACTCTCTCTCTCCTCTTTTAAAACCCAAGAAACCCACAACCCCGCTCGATGACAGCCAGCGACGCTGCCCTGACCTCCGCCCACCGCACCGCCGCGAGCTCCGCCTCCACGAGCCAGCTCCGAACCCAAGCCGTCGTCACCTCCGAGACCCCAGCTCCCCTCGACCACGCTGCCGTCCCACCGAACTCGAATTGCGGCCGTAGGCGTATAAAACTGCCTATAGGTCCCTTAACACAGCTCGACGACGCCGATTGACAAACAGACCATCGGGCGACGTATCCAAACATGAATATGTAGACGTATCTTATTGGTAAAATTTTCAATATTCCTTATCAAGGAGTTTCTCTTAGATCTATTAGGATGAATGATTCAGATCTTTTGTCAAATCATATATTTCTTCCTGGATATGGCAAACCATTAAACAACTCAAACAAACTTCGTCCAATTCCTAGGTTCATTGCTCGTATCCTAGCCTATAACTTGTTTCCAAAAACTGAAAGTTTTCATTTCATTTCCCTAGATTTAGCAAAAACTTTATATGCTATAATGGGAAATATACAAGTTAATTGGGCTGAAGTCTACTTTGACAATCTCTTAACTATTCCAAGAGGATTTCTACTGTATGGTGCATTCCTAACTAAAATCTTTGATAAATTCCATGTAGATCTCAAATCTGAAAATTCTGTTGTCCGTTCTATTGAATTTTTTGACTCTAATGCCCTAACTAGGATGAAATTGACAAACTTTGAAATTCAAGAACAAAATCCTCCTCAAAATGATCCTCAAAATGAACCTGAACATCATCAAGAAGATATTCCTCAATCTTCAACTCAAGCAGGAGCTTCTTCAAGTCAACCACTACCATTTCCTAAAGAACCATCTTGTTTTTCAGACGTGCAATACAACACTTTAAGTGCACGTATCCTAGAACTTGAAACTGGTCAAAGAGCTCTCTATGTACAAAATTCTTACATCATTAGTAATCAAGAAGACTTAATCTGGCTGCATGATTGGGTTATCCTTAAGAATACCACGCATGGCACTCTCCAGGAACTTCCCGTGGAAGAAAGGAAATAGTTTAGACTCTGTAGGCTGTCTAAAAATCACAATGGATAGTTAATCCCCCATCAAATACCGATGATGGAAGTTACAATCTGACGACTTCCAGAAGGCTACAATTTGAGGATTTCCACGTAGAAGGTTACAATCTGACGACCTTCACAACAACTAATGAAAGCCCCAATTCAACAGCTTTCACAATCAACATCGGGAGTTACAATCCGACGACTCTCATATTTTCAAGGAGCCAAGACGAAAGTTACAAGGTGACGATCTTTGCGACGCTCTAACAAAAGAGACTACAAATCAACGGTCTCTTCAAACTAAAATGCAGATATCTCTCAAACCGTAAGGAATTTGGCGAAACTGAGAACGCAAACCGAACCCCATGGGGTCGGTTTGGTCGGCTCCGTCTCGTCGAGATAGCATATTTTCATATATAATTCGTCCAATTCCGACCTACGGTTTGAAAGTTATGACCTGTTCTTCGTAGCAAGTCATGTTTTGAAGTCCGTCTACAAGATCGGACTTCGTCAGAACATTGGACTTAGCCTGAAGCTCGCCAAGCCCACCTAAGGTTTGCCTCTGCATTACAGAATCAAAACGCACAGAGCTACGGCCTAACTCTGCGTTTTCAACATCAAAACGCAGAGTTAATCTTTAAAACGGCCAACTGTGCGTTTACAGGCTCAACTGTGCGTGTTCAGCCGATAACTCTGCGTCTCAGAGTTCATCTGTGCGTTCAGCCGATAACTCTGCGTCTCAGAGTTCATCTGTGCGTTCAGCCAATAACTCTGCGTCTCAGAGTTCATCTGTGCGTTCAGCCACCAACTCTGCGTCTCAGAGTTCATCTGTGCGTTCAGTCACCAACTCTGCGTCTCAGAGTTCATCACGCTGCGCGGCCCGTGCGTTCGACCACCAAAATAGGCTTAACTCTGCGTTTTCAGCCTAAAACGCAGAGTTCGGACCCTGAACGCTATTTCTCAGCGTTTGACTCGTTCAAAGCACGAACTGAACAGTTCTAGGAACTGTTTTCCCCCACGATCTGAGGGATTTCCGCCCCACTTAGGAGCGGATTAAGGGGGTGGTTACCACCCGTAACCCCCCTATAAATATCAGAAACTCAATTGAGTTAAGGGAGGGGGATTGGGATCTCATCAACGGATCGAATTTTCGCTCATCATCAAAGGGAAATTCGGTCAAGGGGCTGGCTCTTTGAACCTGAGGATTGGCAGCAAAGAAGAGCATTCGTTCTTCGACTGGAGCTTTGGAAATCAACAACCAGAGCTTCTTCATTCTTGGCTATTAACCGAATTTTCGGTTTAAATCAACTCTTTCATAGAGTTTCAAACTCGATCTGAGTTATCAACTCGTCCATAGTTTTAAAACTTGCTTTGCGAGTTCTTCTAAACTCGGTCAGAGTTTCAAACTTGCCCTGCAAGTTCTTCTAAACTCGGTCAGAGTTTTAAGACTTGCCACGCAAGTTCTCCACAGCGTCAAATCGTGAGGAGAAGACCACGTTCCAGTGAATCAAGACGTTCGGATCGTCAACGGAGAGCAAACTCGACGCGATCAATCGAGGGAGGCACTCCATCGCCACCGTGAAGAACCCAGAATTAAACAAAGGGGAGAGTCAAATTCATTCTCCTCTCTTTTGTAACCGGAATCCAAATTGTAATCGATTTTGAGAGAATACAAGTCAAATTTTCTTTCATTGTCTTTTTACCACAAATTTCCAACAAACAAAAGATGGCGACTCTGCTGGGGACTAGCTTCTCTGACGAAGAGGTGGTGGCGCAATCCGACGTCATGCTCATTGGAACGACCGTTGAAACTCTGATCATCCAGTTCGATCAAGCCAAGTTTGAGGAGGCCCTCTCCTCTGGATCCCTTAGCCCCAAGGCTATGCGCAAGATCCATAAAGTTTCTAAGGAAACTAAAGCTTCAGTTGTAGCCGACTCATCTAAAGACTATCTCCCCTGGGGGTTGCACTGTTTATACAGTCCCCTCTCTAAAGGAGAAGACTTAGCTTCGGCACAATTCCTAAAAAGCCGATCCTCCAATCAACGCGAACTCCGCGTTTGCGGGCCTCAACACGAGCTCTGCATAAGCCAAGCTAAACGCAGCCCTCAGGAGTGCGTTTCCCAAATAAAACGCAGCCTTCAGAGGTGCGTTTCAACATCAAAACGCAGACCGCAAAACTACGTTGATCTGGCAGAACGCAACTCTCAGGAGTGCGTTCAAGATCCAAAACGCAGACTTACGAACTGCGTTAACCAACAAAAACGCAACCTCCAAAGGTGCGTTTCATCAACAAAACGCAGGCTTACAAACCACGTTAACTAACAAAAACGCAACCTCCAAAGGTGCGTTTCATCAACAAAACGCAGACTTTGGTCTTGCGTTAATCAAGCTAAACACGACCCTCGTGTTCCTTCTTTGGAACGCGATGTGATTCGTCGTGTTCAAAAAAGTCAACATGGATTTAAAATTCATGTTTACCAAGAACCAGTCCCATCCTCTAACGGACAGGGGGTTCCATCTCTACCCTCACGATCTGTGAGAGGTTCATCCCAAGTCTCTGACTTGCGGGAATTGCTGTCGATGTTCAACCGACCGACGAACGTCGTTGTGCTCAATAATCAGCGACATTCTCACAGGAAGAAGACTTTAGAGGATGAATACCTTGAAGTTACTTCTAACATGGTTGGCATAGGGAGATCATCAACCCCTAGTTCTGACGAGTCAGATGCAGATCATTCTCCAAGCATCAGAAAAATCGCTAACGAGCGTGAAGGAATCTACCAACACACTCGGACTCGAACATGTGTCATTCCTCCTATCAATTATCGGAGTTTATCCAGAGGAACTAATGCCGATGACGAACACTCAGCCATTGCAGAGTCCCAATCATCAAGCTCTTTTGTTGAACATGAGAGCTACGCTTATATGACGGGAAACCATGAAGATCTCGCGAAGAGACTTGATGAGCAGGAGGCCATGCTCAAATCTCAGCAGGAGGCCATCAATGAACTCTTGGCCCTGTTGACTCAACTCGTCGCAGACAAGGACAAATCTCAGGAGACAGATTCGCCACCTAGGCAAAAATCTTCCCGGAGAGGAAAACCATCTTCATCCCGACCTCACACAAGCAAAGGGAAAGGAAAAGTGGTTCATGACACGGCTTCTGACCAAGAAGCCCACAACCTAGAATCTTCCTCTGATGAAGGAAGAGAGACGGAGAACGAGCAAAATCTCCAATCTACCAAAATGGAGGAATTGGAAACCCGCCTCAACGCCATTGCCAACAGAAGCGAGCTCCAAGACGAGGGTGTTATCAGACCCTACCCTGCCGAATGGGATGCAGCACCTTATCCTCCAAAATTCGAGGTCCCGACGCTACAACCTTTTGACGGCACGGGATCACCGAACCAACATATCTATCATTTCAAGTCACAAACTGGAAATGTGATATCAAATGACGCCACACTGGCTCGATTGTTCATTGGCACCCTCAAAGGAGTTGCCTTTGAATGGTTCAGGAAACTGCCTACCGGATGTATCCAAAAGTGGGCGGATCTAGAGAGACTTTTCCTGTCAAGATTCTTTGAAGAGGATACAGAAATCTCCATCCAGACCCTTCTCGCCACTAAGCAGAAGAAGAGGGAGTCCGTCAAAGCCTTCGTCAAAAGGTTTCGAAACATGGCTCTTCGATGCCCGACAGGTATGACACAGTCTACCTTAGTGGAGACCTGTCGACACAACCTGCAGACCAACATCCTAGCTAGAATAGGAGTTGCGGAATGCCGTTCCTGGAGACAACTAATTTCTCAAGGCGAACAGGCTCAAAAGATTATCGCCAGGATCAAAGCTGAAGAACCAAGTAGGCAGGATCAGCCCGAGCAATCGGACCAAGCCCAATCTTCTCCTGAGCAATCGAACCAAGCTCACTCTTCCCAGTCAGAACCGGAAGATACTACGGCCGCTGAAGTCAATCCTTTCTAATAGGATGGCGGATCCAATAACTATCATGTTAACAGTTACCTCTGATAGTCAAACTTTTTCCCCCCTGCACTTGTTCAAGACTGGGGGTTGGTTTATTGGTAGTTCATTGGATTATGAGTAATAAAATTTCTGAGTTGTTATGTTTAATAGAATACCTCTGTCAACCATAAAATCTACCAGAACTATCACGTCCATCAACTTGTCAATCCACTTCAAAAGGATGGCAGGTCCACTAAAACTATCAAGTTAACAATACACCTCTGATAGTCCATCATCTTGCCAATCCCCTTCAATAGGATGGCAGATCTACAAAACTATCACGTTAACAGTTACCTCTGATAGTCAAACCCATCAGATAATGGCCTACCAGGTGATGTGCCTCTATTCCGACTACATGGATAGTGCCTCACTAGGCGACGTGCCTTGTCCACCTCTTTTTCTTCCCCTGTTAAGTCTTAATCAAGACTAGGGGTTGGTTACTTGGAATCTATTAGATTAAGAGTAACGAATCTTTCGCATTGTCATGTTAACATTACACCTCTGACAAAATCCACTTATCAATCCTCGTCAATAGGATGATAAGTCCACAAAGTTGCTCCGATCGCAACGTCCTTCTGTCACGTTAACATTACACCTCTGACAAA
>BQKN01066088.1:0-36910 GCA_022839385.1 Asparagus kiusianus
GAAGAATTCGCAAAACCTTCTTGAAGCTCGTGCCGACGAGAAGGAGGCCGCCTGACCGAGGGTCGTTGTATCTCCGGGGACATTTGCCGCGTAGCCCAGTACGAGAGGGGGCAATTAGTTTCTTGGGACAGTGCTTGCACGCCTCGACCATCAGACCGTATTTCTAACATCTATTTACTTTTCATTTGATATATTTCTGATAACTGCGTTATAATAGTGATTATCTGTTAAATTGATTAAACTGATTTTCGTTATTGTCTAAACAGCTAATATTCCCAACACCATGCACACACGCCTCCTAACAGAAATAATCATATTTAACAAAATGAATGTGCCAAACTTGGAGGCATCAACTACCCTCTTTTTTGCGTGCGTTCAATGAGGCCCTTCTTTCCAAGTGGATATGGAAGATCTGTGATAAAAACACCTTCATGAGTAAAGTCATCTTCTCTGTATACTCTTCCTCTTTGCCCAACCCGATAGCTTGTGCACCGAAAGCTTCTAGCTCCAGTTTGATCAAAGACCTATTCCCTTTCCAGGACTTTTTCTTCAATCAGGTTCATTGGATTCTTGGTGATGGTAAAAATATAAGATTTTGGATTGATAAATGGTTGGGAACTAACTCTCTTTGCAGCATCTTTCCAAAAGTGCACCAACTTGCTTTCTCTCAAACGAGCACGACTCATTCGCAAGGCAATTTTATCAACAACGTGTGGAGATGGCACCCAACATTAAGAAGAGGTCTATCCTCAGATATTAGGGAGGAAATTAGGCAACTGCTCTCTCTCCTTGACTCTTCCAAGCCTCCTGATGTTCTAGCTCATGATCAGTTAAGATGGCCTCATCATTCTTCCGGTATTTACTCAGTCAAATCATGCTACAACATTCTTATCTTTGGAGGCATCAACTACCCTCTTTTCATTTACCTGGAGATCTCCTATCCCTTCCAAGATTAAGATTTTTTTCCTGGATCCTTAGTCATCAAAAACTTAACACAAGGGATGTCTTATCTAAAAAAGGGTGGATTGGCGACACCAATTACCCTTTATGCATCAATCAGATGGAGTCTCACGATCATCTTTTCGTCAACTGCCCCATCACCAGAGAGGTTTGGTCCTTGATTGATCTTAGTACTCAATCACCATTATGGCCACAAGACATGTTCTCCCTACTTTCAGGATCTCTCCATCCCTCGATCAATCGACATCTCAGAAAAATTTGGAACATTATTCTCCCTTGCTGCTGCTGGTTGATCTGGACTAGTAGGAATAACTTTATTTTTAACGGGGTGCCTGTTTCAGCTGTACATATTGCGTCTCTTACTGCACGTTTTACATTGTTCTGGACAGGGGCTACTAATAGTAGAAGACCTGTAACTTTGCACAAGGCGGCCATAGATCTTGGGCTTCAATCGCTGACCAAAGAAGGAGTGCGAGACGCAGTGGAGGAAAATTTCTGAAAGACTGTTCTCTTGATGGTAGTTTGTATATCTTTCTAGCAAGCAACAACAATATATGTATTTTTCTCATCCCCAGTTGTCTCTTTTTAGCCAAGTTTGGCTTTTGCATCCAGATTTGTAGGAACCTAGTAGATTTGTTTGGATAGGTGACGACAAGGTCCGCTTCCTATTGGCTAAATCTACTTCTGGTTCCTACTAACCCTGTTTCTTTTGAATAGTTTGGTATTTTGTAATTAATTTTCACGGTCTATATATAAATTATCATGAACAGGGAATTTCACCCTGTTTCTTATTCAAAAAAAAAAAAAAACAAAACAAAATGAATGTGCTAACAGTTTAATATTTGGGTAAATCGAACATAACCCGCTAAACATAACCCGATAGACCTCCCTCGGCTCATTTAGCAGCACTTCGTCCTGCTCAATTAATGACAAGTAGGGGTGGTTACTTACAATTTATCTTTCTAACATGATATTTTCTAAGATGCTAAGTGTTAATAAATGAGTTGAGGGGTTTTAACGCAACTGAAAGCATAGATACAGAGAATGATTGGGGAAAAAAAAATCATGTTTCAGTAAAAATCATCTAAAATACGTTTCGAGTGCTAAACTTATTTTCTATAGAGTGGGCTTTATACGAAGCTTCTCGCCCACATTACGGAGTGATGAGCGTCGTTGGTGGGCCGGGGAAGAAATAAATGTGCCGGCCACCGACACCAGAAATCAGACCCACGAGCCCGGTGGGCCCACCTTGCACTGCATCATGCTTTCATGCGACAAAGAGATGCTGACGACTCACTTAATTCTATGATCTTCTTTTTAAATTTTTTCCCCCCCTCAATTTGCATGTCTCATTCTTTCACGCGCTAAAGCAATTATGAGATTACATTAATCACAGCTTGCTGAATCGCCATCAGGAATTTAATAGGTGGCTTATGATGATTGATTAGTGGTGGCAGGTAGGATGTTACCATCTCATCATTTAATTAAGCGCCTCAGCTTTGTCGTTACTTTTTGATCAAAAAATAGAAATAAGCAACTATTTGACTTTTTTTTTTTAGAAAAAAAGTATGGACCACGACAAAGATAATCCAACCAGCTAAATTAATAGCAACTATTTGACTTATATATCTCATATATATCTTATTACATTTCGATGAGGTTTTCAAGCTAACATGTGAAAAAATAAAATAAAAATAGAAGTCATCGTCATCTGTACATATAAACACTAGCTTCGGGGTACTAACTATTAGGGCCCGTTTGGTTGCTGAAGAGGGCTTGGGAAAGCCTGTCAAAATTGACAAAAACTGTCAGTTTTGACAGGCTTTCTTGCAAAAACATTATTTTTGGAGCGTTTTTACAAGAAAGCCTGTCAAAATTGACAGTTTTTATCAGTTTTGACTGGCTTTCTGCTCATTTCAACTCCTCTTTTCAACAATCAAACGAGCCCTTAACAGAAAACAAAACAAAACGTAATTAAGTTTGTTTTGAGATTTGGAGTTCATTCCTTAAATCGAAGCACCATTGGCAGCAACCAAAATCCTTCACATTTATTCTCTCCATGCTCTGTAATTTGCCTTTGTCGATCCAAGCAAACGAGACAGACCTAATTTCTGAACCTTCTATATACGTTTGTTTGGCGAAAAAGCAAAAGTTTGGCAGAAATACAACATATTTGTTTGGCAAGAAGCAACATGCGCGTTTCTTACCTCAGTACATTCTCTTTGGATTTTTAAAAGTACTTTCGCAGTATTTTTAAATTTGTAGCCTCTATGGATTCCGAGTAATTGAAATAAATAACTAACTAATAACAATACACAAATCTGATCTTCTCCGCGAGATGTCACACGTACTAGTCAATTCATATCGTTTTATGTTCACATTGTCCATCAGCAATTCATATCGTGGCACGTGCACGTTCTTAGAATATTGATGCCAACGATTAGATGCGCGTGAGTAACAACTAGTCGGTGGAGATCCGCATATATTCAATAATACACTAGGAATCAAGATTTGCTTTCATTCAGCAGCTGCTGCTGTTATTAATTAATCCCACATCATCATCATCATAATTAGGTGCTAACCCACAGTGACTGCGGGTCGTAACGCAATTTGATGGTGATATAAATAAAAGCCTAATTAGAACGCCCTCCGCACAATTATTTCTTACTCCCCCGAAGATCTCAGATCTGCTCTCTGCCCTGCTCCGAAGGAGGAAGAGACGATGGAGGCGTTCTACTACTTGGTTTTTGGCGGGCTCTCGGCGGTGGTGGCGGTGCTGGAGCTGAGCAAAAACAGCAGGGACCAGATCTCAACCTCCCCGGCCTTCAACTCCTTCAAGAACAATTACCTCGTCGTCTACTCCCTCATGATGGGTGGGTGCAATTACTTCTTTACCCTTCCTCCTGTTTGTCTTTTGCTGCTACCTTCTGACCTAATAAGGTCCGAGGTCGGATCTACTGATGCCGAGCATCTTCGCCGGATCTAGATCTGGCTTGTAGAGTTGCGAAGCTTCTAGGTTTTTCTTGATTGGATGTTTCTGGCGTTGTGGATCTGGATGACGTTATAGATCTTTAATTTTTCTGCTTTGTTTCTTTCGTCGGAGCTCCATTTTCAGAAGCCACACACAAAGAAATTAGGAGATGTTTGTGCTAGAACAGTTTCTTTTTTTGCTCGGATGTGAACGAAACTAGACGTTTTTGGAGAATTTTCAGGAAAAAACCAAAGAAATTAGGAGATCCTTGTGCCAGAACAGTTTCTTTTTGCTTGAATGGGAACAAAACTAGACCTTTTTGGAGAATTTTCAGAGAAAAACCAAGAAATTAGGTTGCGGATTCCCGCAATTTCTTGAGCGCACCAATCTGATGATTCTGGAATCTAATGATACTGAAGAAGAAGGGAAAAAAAAAAGACAAGAAATATTTAGATGTATTTGCCTCCTGTGTCCTTTTAGGAAGAAAAAAACACATCTCTCATAACTGTGATTCTTTTCTCTTGGTTCAGCTGGAGACTGGTTACAGGGCCCTTACGTCTACTACCTCTACAGTCAGTATGGCTTTAACAAGGGTGATATTGGTCGTCTCTTCATTGCCGGTTTCGGATCCTCCATGGTCTTTGGAACAATCGTGGGATCTCTCGCTGACAAAAGGTAGGTCTTTCATAACGTTTTGATGTACATTTAGTTGTTTAATTTAACAAAGTCTGAAACTTTACTCGTGGTGGGCGTTCTATTTTGAACCCCAATGTAGGGGTCGGAAGAGGGCTTGCGTTACCTACTGCATAACCTACATCTTGAGTTGTATTACCAAACATTCCCCACAATATAAGGTGTTGATGTTAGGTCGTATATTGGGAGGCATTGCTACTTCTCTCTTGTTTTCTGCTTTTGAGTCATGGCTTGTTGCTGAGCACAACAAGGTGAAACAATCTACTGCTTCTATTATCGTTTCTTTCTTTTCTGTAGTTTCTTTTGAGCTATATGAAATAATTCTTTTAAGGGTTCCTTTATGTGGTGAATATTGTGAATTGCTACAATTATCTATTCTGAAACAACCGTCCATCTCGCAAGCACCTATTTGTGACCAATCATTTCTGTTGTTTTATGAATGTTCTGCAAGAATAATAACTAGGTATATGGAATGAACATACTTTCTTTATGGTTCATACGGACATAGTTTGGTGATCCACATGATGTGCTGATAAGGGTGCAATATCAAACTTCTGACCACATATTGGACTATCAGATGTAGAGCTTCACAATGTTTTTACTGAATAACTAATTTGAACCATATATAACCGCTTCATATATCTGGAGTTCATTTTCATATTCTTAATTCCAATTGACTCGCACATTACTGTTTCAGAGAGGTTTTGAACCGCAATGGCTGTCCTTGACTTTCTCGAAGGCTATATTTCTTGGTAATGGTCTTATTGCCATTGTCTCTGGGTTGTTTGCAAACATGTTGGCTGATAACTTGGGTTTTGGCCCTGTGGCTCCTTTCGATGCTGCTGCATGCTTCCTTGCAATCGGCATGGCTATAATCTTATCATCATGGGGTGAAAACTATGGAGATACTTCTGATAACAAGGATTTACTTGCTCAGTTTAAAGTTGCTGCTTTAGCTATTGCTTCTGGTCAGTGTGAAGTTTTCTTAGTATAACAGGAAATAAGTGTTTCATAATTTCTTGTTATCTTTCCATTAACATTTGATCATTTTGTGTTGTCCAGACGAGAAGATTGCTTTACTGGGTGCAATACAATCACTTTTTGAAGGTTCCATGTATACCTTTGTATTCCTGTGGACTCCAGCTTTAAGTCCAAATGAGGAGGACATCCCTCATGGTTTTATATTTGCAACTTTCATGTTATCTTCAATGTTGGGTAGTTCTGTAGCATCTCGGCTAGTGACCCGTCCAAATCTTAAAGTTGAAAGCTATATGCAGATTGTTTTTGCAATCTCTGCTTTCACACTACTGCTACCGGTCCTTACGACTGTAAGTACCTTAGTTCTTTTTGTACTCATAAGTTATTTTCTGCATCTGCTTATTGATTAATCAATGGCTTGGCTAATATGTGAAACAGTTCTTGGTGACACCTACTTCAGTTAAAGGGGGCAGCATCTCATTTGCGGGTTGTATCCAACTGCTCGGCTTCTGCACCTTTGAAGCATGTGTGGGGATATTTTGGCCATCTATCATGAAAATGAGATCACAATATGTTCCTGAAGAGGCTAGGAGCACAATCATGAATTTCTTCCGCATTCCTCTAAACATGTTCGTGTGTGTTGTGCTTTACAATGTAAGAACTATAAGTTTTTCAGTCTCCTTTCCTTACCAGTTTCTCTTGACATACACATACACATACACACACACACACACACATACATATACAAACACACAAATATAACTTTGCTTCTCCTGGAGGAAGAAGATTTGACTCCTCAATTTTTGTATCTCACTAGTACCCACATTCTGTAGTAAAAAGGTGTGGTACAGTATGTTCCTATTTGCTTCTGGCCATGTCGTTAGATATGATGGTCAGAAAAATTAAACAAGGAATATCCTTCACTCAGGGGGAGTATAAATTAAGCCATGCATGCCCTTCTTGTTATAATATTAATTTAAGCATCCGTAAAAAGTGATATCCATTAGGTAAGTAGATTTTAGATGTAAACATTAAAGCAAAAATGTGTACATATATTGTTCATAACCATATCTATACTTAATTTCTGTATTAATAAATATCAGATGTTACTCACACTACAGCAATGTCTTTTGACATGATGGTTGGAACCTATTTATTAAAAATTAATTAGCTTAAATTGAAGTATATCAGACGTTACTCACACTACAGCAATGTCTTTCGACATGATGATTGAATATATCACTTTGCGGTAGTTATATAAATGCCTTTGTTTGGTGATGATTGGATCTGATTTTTCTCACGAATTATAAATTTTGAGTTTGATACCTTATCAGATCCCTATACGTCAATTATCGCACATTGTAAAGGAAAGCTTAGAGGTAGGGGTGCTAAACCGTATCCGTATCCGAGGAAATATCCGTAACTGTATCCGTTAGGATACGAATATGGTTACTCAAATCTATAACCGATAGGATATAGTTACGGATATGGTTTTGTAGTGAAATATCTGTATCCGTATCCAAAATATCCGAATACATATTAATCACTCTTATGACAGTTTCGATTCTTAGATTATGAATTTGTAGTTAATTTTGATGATCAAGATGTCTAATCTTAACTTTTCAGTTATAATGAACATATTAACGAATTACATGAACTATGTTTTTCTCAATACTATCTAGTTTTCTCATATCCGTTTTGTATCCGCATGCAAATCCGCTTATATATCCGCATGTATATCCGTAACCTTATCCGATTTTAACGGATATGGATATGAATTTTCCTTACCGATGTATATCCGTATCCGTACCCAAGATGGGTAAGCGGATACGGATATGGTAAGCATCATATCTGAGCCGTATCTGGACCGAATGCACCCATACTTAGAGGCATACATTTCATGTTCATTTTAATTACACACAAAAAATTGAACTATTTAGTTGGTAAACTTTTAGTCTAGCTGGTACCTATAAGAACTATTTAGGAGGTGAAGGGTAACATATTTCATCTTTTGATTAAATTAAATCTGAAATAGAGGATGCGTCCATCAAAAGTTGTCTTAACCGCCGTTGGAATGCTATTTTGCAGGTGAATGCATTCCCTATCACTATCATGTTTGGGATGTGCTCTATTTTCCTCTTCATGGCTTCAATTTTGCAAAGACGTTTGATGGTTGTGGCTGAGGTTCACAAATCAAGTAAGTTGGACAAAAGTTTAGCATATACCTGGCAAGAGTTTTGCTTTCGACTCAAATATTTCCAGTTTGATACATTGGTTGCTTAAACAAAGTTGTTCTCCAACTCCTTTTGCAATTAATGCGTACATCACTCAAACTTCAGGTGCTACTTTATATTCCCTTTCTGTGGTATTTGACCAATTTAAGGCATGTTCCATTGCTTGGAACAATACTTTTCTAACATGGAAGTGGCTAATCAAGTGAATTGCACTTTTTTTTGGTGCAATTCCTTCACAGACCGAATAATTGTATTTACTTGCATACAGATCATGAAAACTTTTTGTCCTCTGACAGCCATGTTGAAATTGTCTGAGATAACTTCTAATCTGCCTTCCATGTAGTTCCGTCTAAAATATACCTAAAGCCAGGTAGATTTTCCTGTTTCCAAACTTTTTATTCGTTTTTCAAACCCAAATCAAGTGATTTGATCTCTGACGTAGTTCATTATTCCACAACAGGACAGAAAAAAGTAGGTAAGGTTGTTATTCAAACAATGCGCTCCACGACAACCAAACCGAAACTTTTTCTTCTTCCCTTTTTTTGTCATTATCTTCCCTTAGGGAAACAAATGAGGATCTGTTGGAAAAGTTCTCTTTGAAAACCATCACATTGAGGGTAAGGCCAGTTTTAGATAATAATAGCTTCAAGGAATCAACAAGCGTGCTATTATTATTTCTAAATATATGGCATGGAGTTTGATATGATCTGCATTTTCCCTTAATCTCGTCGCTGTCCTTAATTATGTCTATTCTATGATCCTCATGTTTTGATACTTCGCTGCAGAGTCTCAAGATTGGACATCAACGAAGGAGAGAGATCCTGAAAGAGAACCACTGAGTATGTAATAAGCATGAAGACGGGCTTGTGGAGATCAGAATAGTACACTTTCAGTTGCCTCATGTTACCATAAGATAAAGCAAGAATTTCATGCATGATTACTGTGAAGTAAACTTTATGGAGGAGGATGAATTGGAAAGAGTCATGAGCTTCAGGAACATCCTCAAGTGAAAACCTGCTATCTGCTCCACATGAGAGGCTCTCTTTGTTCCTTTTTTTTTTAACCCCCCCAGTTGAAGTAATTTATCAAGAGGTAGCTCGTACGAAAGTACACAAGCTTATCTTAAGCTTATCTTTTTATCCGAGACTAGTAGGTTGCCTATTGGATCCTTATATTTTTGCTGCTCCATTTCTACCTCACCTTTATTTTTGCTGCTCCGTTTCTACCTCACCTAATTAATTAATTAAATCTAAGAGTTTGAATGTGCCTTTTGGATTTATACTCTGTAGGTATACAGACTAATAGTTTCTAAGGTTATTCATGTGTAATAATTATGTCACTTTTTCTTTTCGACCGTATGATTTATGTCATCAACCTTTGTTATTTGACTGTATCTCATAAATGCTCTGTGATTGTTGTATCCTGTTGAATTGGCTATCTGATGAATTTGTTCGCTATTGTCATTTATTTGACAATCTTGGTATGTATGTTCATGGCTGTCCTCGAGATTTGGGTATCTGATGAAGTTTCTGAATTGTATTTTGATTTTTGCACGAATTCTATAATGTTAAATAGGTTGGTCAGTATACAGATGATCCTGATGTCGCACAACAATCTTCATTAGTAGAAGAGTTCCTTTGTTTCTCCCTACCTTTTAAATGATGCACGAATTTATTTCCTAAAGTACTCAGTTTGTTGATGATGGTTCGTGAATTATTCCCTTGTCGTCCTAGTTCTCGTGACTACGCTCACGTATGGTTTGTTTATTATATAAAATATACCCTCACTATGAGCATTACAAAAGTTCATTACCTTTTTACTTCAAGAAGATTTTTACTGCATAAACGACGGACAAATTTTCGAAAGCAACCCTTTTGGGTTTTTATTTGCAAAAAAAGACCGGGTTTAAAAAAAATTGTAAAAACCGACCTGTTTTCAGCCCCCTGGCTGAAAACAGGTCGGTTTTTTTAATTTTTTTTGGAAAACTTCACGGGAGTTGAACTCCCGTGAAGTTTTTCTCATAACAAAACTTCACGGGAGTTGAACTCCCGTGAAGTTTGGGAATTTTTTTTTCAAAAACCGACCCAGTTTCAACCAACTGGGTCGGTTTTTATAAATAAGATTGAAATTGGTCGTTTTTTGCAATTAAAAACCCAAAAGGGTCTGTTTTGAAAATTTGTCCCATAAACGACCGGTAATATATGAAGCCAACGTGCTGATAGATCCAAAAAGACTGATAAAATGTTTCAGCCAATCATTAATCGGATGCGGGGCCCAATCCCAATCATCCGACTTCAGTGGCCACCAAAACTCTCCTCCCCTCATCAGCCCCCTTCTCCCCTCCCAATTTCCCTGCTCCCAAATAATGGAAGCCTTGTCAACAGCTCAGCCGGTCTCCTCTCTCCTCCCCAAATCCTTCACCTCCACCAACAACCCGCACCTCCACCGTCTCAAACCCCCTCCCCTCTCATCAAACACCCCGAATCCTATATCCGCAACAGCCCTCTGCAACCAAGCCTTCAAGCCCTTCTCCACCCCTCACCTCCTCCCCCCCTTCTCCCCTCCCTCTCCCCTCAGACAGCCATCCCTCCAAACCCACCGAAGAGCGTCAACCGGTTACGCCGCCGCCCTTCTGGACGTCGCGGTTTGCGACGGAGCTATCGTTGGGGTTGCGAATGATGCGAGGAGGGTGAAGAGGATAGTGAAGGCGGTGCTGGAGGATGAGGGAGTGGAGGAGGGTGAGAAGGGGGAGGTGGTGAAGAGGGCGGTGGAGGGCGGAGGGTTTTACGCGAGGCTGGTGGTGTTGGTGAGGATGTTGGCGGGGAAGGGGAAGGTTGGGGTGGTGGGGGAGGTGATGGAGGAGTTTGGGAGGCTGTGGGGGGAGCTCTGTGGGGTTAAGAGGGTGGTTCTGGTTAAGGAGAGGAGGAGGAGGAGGGAGCAGCAGCTTGGCGCGTGAGGGGTAGCCTTTTCAGATAGTTGTGCCTGCATTTTCGATT
Source organism: Asparagus kiusianus (assembly GCA_022839385.1). Lineage (NCBI taxonomy): Eukaryota > Viridiplantae > Streptophyta > Magnoliopsida > Asparagales > Asparagaceae > Asparagus > Asparagus kiusianus. The sequence goes on from BQKN01066088.1 coordinate 10,833, forward strand.
GTACTCTGAATGTTTTGCTTAATGTATCGTACATGATGAAAACACGCTTTGCGAGCCGTGAGCCTGATTGGCTTCTGGCTTCGTACCTACTACGTTTACAGATATTTGCAGTGATGGTATCGGATGTGGTTTGAATTATATAATATTAATCCAAGCTTGTTCCTCCCCCCTTTTATGTTTTTTCATCTGCTCATCACCGTGAGAGATATACCGCTTAATGTTACGGGTTCTGATTCAGCTTCTTGCATGAAAGAGACAATCAAGCATTGTTGTATTATTTATACAGTATATGAAACTCGCCGACACCTGTGCCTTTATTTCCTATAAAAAAACATAGCCGCCTTGTTTGTTGTATGCACCGCGCACGACATGGCCACATCTCAGTTTCACCAAGTGCTTTAAAAAAAAAAAAAAGGGGTGAGCAAGCCATCCTGCTATTGCATGAGCTTCTAATTTCAGCCAGGCCCCTATGAAAAGTAAAATAATGCGGCAATTCAAATTCAATGGCCAGAGTCAATTATATGCTCAGCACCTCATCAAGGGCCTCTCTCCATTTCCCGTTATCGACAACCACCTTCTTCACAAACACACCCCAACCCCCTTCGTCAACACACCCCCCGTTCCTCAACACCAGATCCCTTAAAACCCTAACAGCCTCCTCTAGCTCTCCGCATCCGAAGAGCCCATCAACCAAAACCCCGTATGTCGACTTACCAGGCACGCATCCTTTCTCCACCATCTCCTCCAAAACCCGAACCCCTTCCTTCGCCTTCCCCGCCTTACAAAACCCCTTGATCAGCACGTTATACGTGAACACATTCGGGTAACACTTTTTCTCCACCATATCATCCCACAACCTCGCCGCTTCTTGCAATTCTCCGTTCTCACACATGCCCGATATAAGGGTGTTATACGTCAGCGCGCTAGGGATGAACCCTCGCTCAAACTCATCGAATAATTTCCTCGCGTCCCAGACCTGCCCAGCTCGACACAGCCAATATATCAACGTGCTCGATATCGAGTTATCGGGCGTCACACCCTTCTTCAGAAGCTTCCTCCATATCTCACAGGCGTCCTCCACCTTCCCATCTTCACACAACGCATCGATCACCTTGCAACACAAGGAGGAGCTCGGCACGTGTTTCGAACTGAGCATGTCTTGAATCAAACTCAGTGCTTCCCCCGGCCTCTTCCCTTCACAGCAAGCTCGGATGATGACGGTGTACGTCGCCTCATTCGGAGGAACCCCATTCTCCTCCATCTCATCCATGACCTTAACCGCATCGTCGAGCTTCCCGATCCCGCAATACCCATCGATCAGAACCGTATAAGCCCTGACGTCGGGCTCCAGCCCCCTGCCCCTCGCCTCGTCAAGCACCCTCCTCGCCTCGCCCACCTCCCCCTTCTCGCAATAAAACGACATGATCGTGGTGTGCGTGACCACGTTCGGCGCCATCCCCCACTCAGGCATTTCATCAAGCACCTTCCTGGCCTCGTCGATCCTCCCCACTTCGCAGACCGCCTTGATCAGGATGTTACAAGTGAACACGTTGGGCGCGATCCCGAACTTCCTGTGGCAGTTCCTGAACAGGACGGGCACGAGATCGTACCTCTTGTTCTGGATCATGGCGTTGAGCAGGGCGTTGAAGGCCCGGACCGAGGTCTTCACCCCGAAGGAGGGGATGGAGAGGAAGGTCCTGAGGGAGGAGGCGGGCTTGGACGCGAGGGCGTAGGCTCTGATCAGGGTGATGAAGAGCTGCTCGCCGCAGCGGAGCTGGGACTGCTTGAGGGAGGAGAGGAGGGAGGGGATCGGGTGGAGGAGGTTGGCGGAGACGAGGCGCTCGACGAGGGAGTGGTAGGTTGCGTAGTTGTGGCGGAAGTCCGGGGTGAACCTGGCGGCGTGGTGGAAGACGGAGAGGGAGGTTAACGGGTCGGGTTGGATGCGGATGAGGCGGGCGATCTTGTTGGGGGTTGGGAAGCGGGGCCAGGGGCTGACTGGGGGGGAGACCGTGTAGCTCGAGAGGAGGGAGGACTTTGAGTCGGCGGAGCTTTTCAGGTGGCCCACGTCGATGATTGGGCCGGTCAGGTGGGCCAGGTCCACAACGGTGGAAGCGCGGCGGCGGAGGGCCGGAGTGGGCTGCAGCGGCGGCATCTCTGCTCTGCTCCCTTTTTTTTCTTTTTTTTTCTCAGACGCAATACGAGGCAGGGTGAAGTTTGGGGAAAAATTTGCAAAATAGACATATTTTTGCAAAATAGACATGTTTTGTAAAATATTTAGCAAAACAGACCGTTTAGCTAAATATTTAGCAAAATAGATCTTTTTTGGATTCTTGGCAAAAAAGATGTCGATTTTGCTAAACAGACCATTCTAAACATACGGGACTAATAGTCCCGTATGATTTAATTAAAAGATAAAAAATTCGGTATAATACCAATTAGAAACAAAAATAAATAGGAACGCAGATCTGTTACAAGATTAATTCGGATTGGCTCCCTGGCAGCACAACCGAGACAGCGACGGGTTCTCCCTCCGGCTTATCACCGGTAGTCTGTTCAGGGTTCCACACTCAATGGTGGCAACTAAACACGAGGGTTGCACTCGTTGCGGTGTTCCACCCTGCCCCGAAGAGTAACTAAGACCATTGGGTAGACCTCATATAATAACTATCCTAGTTCCATTAAATCATACGAGACTAGTCATGTATGTTTCGAATGGTCTGTTTTGTAAAATCGATCTATTTTTGACGTGTTGGCTAAAAATAGGTTTATTTTGCTAAATATTTAGCAAAACGGTCTGTTTTGCTAAATATTAAGCAAAATAGGTCTATTTTGTAAATTTTTTCGAAGTTTGGGGGGGAAATAAAGGAGGGGGAGACGGACCGAAACTTTCGGGGGGTTTTCTGTAAGTTACCGTCTCCGCTCACGGCCATCGTTTTCAAAAAGTGGGGCCCCCTCCGCACCTCTTCTCTTCCCCCTCCACCCCTCGAATATCTTCCCCCAATCTCCCTCTCTCGTGATGATGATGATGATGACGCCTCTTTCTCTCTCCTCGGCCCCCCGTCTCTTTCTCTCTCCTCTCGGTCCCGCCTTCCCGCCAAAACGGCCCCGAACCCTAGCTCCCTCCCGTTTTCTCCGCCGGCCCCGTCGCCGATCGGTCCCGCCGCTCGCCGCCTCTGCCTCTTCTCGCCAAGTAAGGACGGCTGATTCAGACGCTATGTTCTCCTCTTTTGCTTCTCTTAATAAAGAGTAATAGATAATAAAAGTCTTTCCTTTTCTCTTCTCCTCTTGTTTTGAGTAGGAATCCAAGTACTTGGAATGGGACTCGATGACCGCGAAGTTCGCCGGAGCTTCAAACTTACCTTTCCTGCTAATTCAGCTCCCTCAGATCCTGCTCAATTATCAGAACCTCGTTGCCGGAGATAAAGCTGCGCTCTTTGCAGTCCCCTGGCTTGTGAGATTATGAACCTAATTCTCCTTCCTTTGTGTTTGATAAATTATCTATCATAATGCAGATTTGATTGACTTGACTTTGGAACGCAATGCGTACATTATGCCCTTTGGAATTCGGTCGCGATGCGTTTTTTTTTGGGGTTAATGAAGAGGTGCAAAGTCCTCATTTTGAAAGAGTAAAGCATTGGTATTATTTAGAATTCAAAAACTTTTAATTGTATCCAAACAAATACATAAAGGCGAAATAAAAGTTAATCCGTTGGTTATGGCCGATGTATTTAGAGACATACTTATGTCCTTGCAGCTGCATCAATGCTCAACACTATGATGAGTGTCAGTCCACCTTTTTTTGACTAATCCGTGGCCGAATTCAGTGCCGAAAGATTTGGAAAAGAAAAAAAAGGATGTGGGTTCCATAATAAATTATTATTAAGTAACAGGTCTCACTAATAATATTTTATTTGTGCATAGTGTTTCCCAAACACTATAAATAGGGACTAAACTCTTCAAAAAAATTCATCCAGAAACAATTCCTCTCATAGAAGAGTAAGAGAGAAAACCTAGAGAGAGTTTGTGAGAGTTATTGGAGTGTATCTTGATCAAGAGAGTGTTCTCTTTGATCTAATTCTTTTGGAATATAAAAGAACTGGGCGTCGTCGTTGCACCGTGAAGTAGCTGCGAAGGAGTGAATCACGTATATTTGTAAGTACTGTGATTGATTTTGTGCCTTTATTTTGTGTATTGCGTCTCCGTTCGAGGCATTCTTATTGGTGTGTATCTTAACAATTGGTATTAGAGCCTGATTTATAGTACATATATCTACTTATCGCATGTTCTGTGGCTGCCACTAAAAGTGGATCCTCCACATCAGAAAATAAGTTAGATTATTATTTACTCTTTTTAAGACAATATGCACTATTCACGAATACGATACTATTCATCAGTACTGTACTATTTATAACTACTGTTACTATTCACAAATACGGTTCGGGAGAGATGTAATCTTTCACCATGAGATCTACAGTTGAAGATAATATGCTTCGAATTGATAAATTCGGAGGCCAGAATTTATGGTATTGAAGGATGTAAATAGAAGACTATTTATACCAGAATGATATTTTCCTACCCCTCTAAGGAGAGATGGGGAAACTTGAAAAAATGAACGACGATAAGTGGAATGTGTTCGATCGTAAAACACTTGCCATCATCAGGCTCAACCTTCACCAGCATGTAACTTACAACATCTCGCATGCGACCACTACTAAGGAGTTGATGGAGGCCGTGGAGGCGCTGTATGAGAAGCCATCTGCTTCAAATAATGTATACCTGATGAAGAAGCTGTTCAATCTAAAGATGCAGCAAGGAGCTCGCGTGGCGGACTTCTTGAATGAATTTCAGATTGTGGTGCAACAGCTTGCTGCAGTAGATCTCAAGTTCGACAATGAGATCCAAGCTCTTCTGCTACTTTCTTATCTATCGGATTCATGAGAGAATATGGTGATGACAGTGAGCAACGCTAATGGTAATGACAAGATGAAGCTCGATATGGTGATTGGGGTAATTTTGGATGAAGAATCTCACTGCAAAGTCTCAGGAGCTGAGACCTCTAGCAGTAGGAGTGATCTGCATGTCGAGGCACAAGGGCATGCGCAGAAGAAGGGTAGGGGACAACGAGGCCAATCAAAATCCAGAGTGAAGTCTAAAAGGCCAAACCTGAATGGTTACGATGAAGGAAAGTGCTTCAGATGCGGAAAGAATGATTAGTTTGCACAGGACTACAGAGTTTCTGTTTTAGCATCAACAGGGGATGATCGGGCCAACGGTGCAGCCAATCTCATGCACGAGATGGATTCGAATACGCTTCTCCTATCCCTAGAAGACAAAAGCGATGTGTGGGTCATCGACTCTAGCGTATCTTTCCATACAACCTCACAACAAAAGCTGCTTTCATTTTTCGTGGAGAAGGATTTGGGGACAATCTATCTTGGCAACGATCAACCTTGCAAAGTTTCTAGGAAGAAAAATTATACCCTCAAGATGGAGGGCGGGACCACCTTGAAGCTGAACGACGTTCGCCATGTACCGAATCTCAGGTAAAATCTTATATCAGTCGGGCAACTGACTGACTCCGGTTACAGAATATCCTTCGAGCAGAGAAGTTGGAAGGTGTCCAAGCGTTTCCTGGTGGTGGCACGCGGTAAACGCGAGGGGTCTCTCTATATTGCCAATGAGAAGATCGACCGCTTGCTTGCTGTAGGACAAGCACCATCATCATCATCCGTCGACTGCATGACATGACATTGACGACTTGGCCACATGAACGAGAAGTAGATACAGATTATGGCCACGAGAGAGAGGCTTTCGGATCTGAGCAAGATCGATCTGACTTTCTATGAGGACTATATCCTAGGCAAACAAAAAAAGTTGAGCTTCAACAAGACCTGATCGGCTCTAAAACTACAAAACTTAGAGTTAGTGCACACCGACATGTGGGGACCTACGCAAGGCTCATATGTTGGCAACTCTCTGTACTTTGTCATTTTTATTAATGATGCTACTAGAAAACTGTAGGTGTTCTTTTTAAAGCATAAGTCAAATGTTTTTTATCATTTTCAAGAAGTGGCTTACCTGTGTGGAGAGCGAAACAGGCAATACACTGAAGTACCTAAAATCTGATAATGGAGACGAGTATTGTAGCAAGGAGTTCGAGAACTTCTGCTCGTCCCATGAGATTAGGAGACTAAAGACCGTCCCAGGCAGACCTCAACACAACGGAGTGACGGAGCGTATGAATCACACTATCTTGGAGCGCGCCAGAAGTATAAGGATCTACTCCGGATTGACCAAGAGCTTTTGGGTCGAAGCTGTCAATACTGTTGCATACTTGATCAATCGCGGGCCATCCGCAGCTCTCAGTTATGGGATACCTGAGGAGGCTTGGACAAAAAAAAAGCAGAAGCTAGAGTACTTACGAGTATTTAGTTGTGACGCCTATGTCATGACCAATCCTGCAGACCGGTCAAATCTTGATCCAAAGTCAAAGAAGCTCTCTTTCAGCTGTTATGGAGGAGATGAGTATGAGTACCGTTTCTGGGATCACGGTGCGCGTAAGTTGGTACACAATCGTGACGTCGTGTTCCATGAGAATACAGTGTACAAGATCAAAGAGGTAAGTGAGAGTCAGCAATCTCCCTCTCTTTTCCCAGATATTGCTGACAGTGAGGACGACAATGAGATACCAATTAGCTAAAAGACGAAGACCAAAAGAACGTGCCGGATGCACAGCAGCAGGATCCAACAGAACTGTCGATCGTAATTCGTAAAGCTCCAAGAAATCCGAGGGTGTAAGAGAGGTACCTTTCCACCATGAATTATCTTCTCCTGACTGACAATGATGAGCCAGAGAGCTATGAGGAGGTACAACAGACCGGCAAAGCTCGGGACTAGTGAGAGTCTGTCATAGAGGAAGAAATAAAATTATTGATGAAGAATGGGACTTGGGAGCTCGTAAAGCTTCCAAGAGGACGAAAGACTCTTCACAATCGGTGAATTTATCAGGTCAAGGATGAAGCCGATGGACGGAGACGCTACAAGGTGAGGCTTGTAGTGAAGGGCTATGAGCAGAAAGTAGGGATAAACTATTCTGACGTTTTCGCTCTCGTCGTCAAGTTGACCATGATCCGGATCGTGCTGAGCATTATGGCAGTTCGAGATCTCCATCTTGAGCATTGTGGCAGTTCGAGATCTCCATCTAGAGCAGATGGATGTGAAGAGTTTAGGCCCTATTTATAGTGTTTGGGAAACACTATGCACAAATAAAATATTATTAATAAGACCCGTCACTTAATAATAATTTATTATGGGACCCACATCGTTTTTTCTTTTTCAAATATTTCAGCACTGAATTCGGCCGCTGATCTCTTTTGGTCAAAAAAGATGGGCTGACAATCTCTCACTTTTGAAGATTTAATTAAGTATCAATCATATATTCACATCATTCTTGGTTGCATCATCTAGATGTCTTGTATCTTTAGCGTCTTGCACGACCTTTAACATTCTCAACGGAGGCTATATGAGGTTGTATATAGCCTCACCTTCTCGAGCGGAATTGGTTTGGTTAGCATATCGGTTGGATTGTACCTCGTATCAATCTTCACAAGGTTGAACTCGTTCTTACTTTGTCATCTCCGTATGGCATGGTGTTTCACGTCAACATGCTTGGTCCGAGAATGGAATGCGATATTCTCAGACAAGTGAATGACATTGACTGTTACAGTGGATGGAGTATTTCTCAAAGCTTACCCTAAGGTCGAGAAGAAAAGCTTTTAACTATAGCAACTCCTTTGCTGCCTCTGTTGCAGATACGTACTTCGCTTCGGTTGTCGAGACGCATTCCATTCTCAAAGCATGTTGACGTGAAACATCATGTCATACGGAGATGACAAAGTAGGAATGAGTTCAAGCTTGTGAAGATTGAATGAGGTACAATCCAGCTGATATGCTGACCAAACCAATTCCGCTCGAGAATGTGAGGCTGTGTGCGGCCTCATATGACCTCCGTTGAGAATGTTGAAGGCCGTTTAAGACGCTAAAAATACAAGATATTCGGATGATGCAACCAAGAATGGTGTGAAGGTATGATTGATACTCAATCAAATCTTCAAGTGGGAGATTGTCAGCTCACCTTTTTTGACCAAAAGAAATCGGTGGCCGAATTCGGTGCCGAAAGATTTGAAAAAGAAAAAAAGGATACGAGTCCCACAATAAATTATTATTAAGTGGCGGGTCCTACTAATAATATTTTATTTGTGCATAGTATTTTTCAAACACTATAAATAGAGCCTAAACTCTTCAAGAAAATTCATCCTAGAAATAACTCCTCTCATAAAAGAGCAAGAGAGAAAACATAGAGAGAGTTTGTGAGAGTTATTGGAGTGTATCTTGATCAAGAGAGAGAGTGTGTTCTCTTTGATCCAATTCTTTTGGAATATAAAAGAATTAGGTGTCGTCGTTGCACTGTGGAGTAGCTCCGAAGGAGTGAACCACGTATATCTGTGAGTACTATGATTGATTTGGTGCCTTTATTCTGTGTATTGCGTCTCCGTTCAAGGCATTCTTATTGGTGTGTATCTTAACAATGAGGGTGTATGTTGTTCCCTTCGGTAAACCGAAATCTAAAGCTATGTGTGAAGAGAGTAAGAGACAAGTCCTTGTCCTCTTAACATCGTGTAGATTTACCTCCTTTTTCTTGTTGCAACGAGTCTCAATTTTCAGATTTAACCAAATTAAGATGTGCATCAGGCTAGATTAAATCCTAATGTTCTCAGGTTTCATGCCATCTACTTTAACTTAAAGAGAGTCTTCTCCATGATCAGATTCTGTGTTCTTAATAGTCCTAACAAATGGTTGTGCCCTGGACTAAAGGCGATTTTATCTTGCGTAACTCTTTTTATATTTCATTTAACACATGAATGGAAGGACATCCCATTTTAATGAGTAACATGAATCCTGAAGTTTGACAGGGAATGCTGACAGGCCTCCTCGGAAACCTGACACTGCTCTCCTACTTTGTCAAGAAGAAAGAAAAAGAGGCAATTCTTGTTCAGACTTTGGGCGTCGTTTCAATCTATGTTGTCATAGCACAGCTTGCTATGGCTGGCTCCATGCCCCTTCCTCACTACATTGCGACATCGGTAGTTGTTGCCTTGGGGTTAGTCTTGAACTTCCTGAATTATTTCCGATGGCTTCATAACGGGATTTGGCAGCTTTGGGAGGATTTTATAACCATAGGAGGGCTCTCAGTTCTACCACAGGTGAACAAATGCTGTCTGCTTATAATTACCGCAGTGATGGTGATGAAGCTTATCAGCTAGGTTATTGCTGTCTCAGGTCATGTGGTCGACATTTGTCCCTTTCATTCCTAGCAGCATTTTACCGGGCACTGTTTCTTGTGTTATAGCCACTGCTGCGGTTATTCTGGTATGCTTTTTTGAATTTAGTTGGCTTTTATTGTATTGCACATTACTTTATGAGCTGGAACTGTCAAGAGTATTGTAGGATTACAAATATGTAGGATTCCTAACCTGTCAATAGACCTTTAGCTACTGTCCATCCTGTGCTTGAAACTTTGTACCAAGCTGGAGGCTTGATCTGTGCATTAGCAATAAATTGAAAGCCAGTGGTTGAGGTTATCTAAGTTCACTAGCAATGAAGTCTTTCCATCTCTAGAGGAGCTCGTCTGTGCTCAATTGAGCATATATTTTTCATACAGTTGTATGGTTTCCTTCTTAAAGTTTTATTTTACGGGTAATCCATGATGCTAAAGTACCTGTGCCGTGCAGGCACGGACTGGAAAACTTTCAGAAAAAGGAAAGAACTTCGTCGGGTCACTATCCGGATGGACTGCTACTCTACTTTTCATGTGGATGCCCATTGCTCAGATGGTATGTATATTTCTTTTTCTTTCCATTGAAGGTGTAAACCATTTGCATTAATGGGGACACTCATCTGATGTCTTTTTTATCATGTATAGTGGACAAACTATCTCAACCCGGATAACATCAAAGGGTTATCAGCTTTGACACTGTTGCTTGGTATGATTGGCAATGCGCTTATGATCCCACGTGCTTTGTTCATCCGTGATCTGATGTGGTATTAATCTTCTCAACCCTTTTCTCCTTATCTCTTTGTTCACAATACATACATATGTCAAAGATACAATGCTACCACCACCTATATATACATCAGGCCTGAAATGTTTGATTTTGACATTTTACTAGGTGCTTTCTATAATCTATGCTTTCCGGATCATGTTGCCTATAATTTTCGGACTTGTGCAATAGTTTAAAAGGGTTAGTTACACAAAAGGTTCGTACTAACTTATAATTTGATTCTGGAAGGTTCACTGGTGCCTCTTGGGCATCCGTTTTGCATGGATGGGGAAACTTGCTATGCATGTACTGGTAAGATTGGTTTGTATTCAAGCATGTTTTTGTAAAATTTTGGTTAATTTCCCTTGAGAATGATTATTTCTGACCTTTGTACTGTTCTTCAGTTTTAACAGTATCAGCAGATATTTCTTCTTTGGAGCAACAACTGGTTTGATTTTATGGCTAGGTATTTCTTTTATTTTCCATACAGTAACATGATAGTCCTGGATAGAACACTATACCCATTCAATTATCCTATCAATCTAATTTATCATACATGTACTTCTATCTTAGGTTGTGTATTTTTCCAGAACAAACTATTGTTTCATTTGCTATAAGTTCATACCAAAGTGAGACTGCCAAAGAATTCTGTCCTCTTTGGATACAGCCGAACTATTACATTTCAAAGAAAAGGACTCTCTAAATGCTCAAATTTTTGACCTAGTAAGTAGTGAACTTTTGTAGTTCTCAAGAAAAGACTTTTGAAAACAAATGTATGAACACGGGTGCAACACGATAAGATGAGATATACCTCCCAATCTTGATGTCCCAACATTGACTTCTTAAAACTGAAATGTACCTATCATGACTTGATTGTTAGATGTTATGCTGAAAAAGAAAAATGAAGTCTGATCTAATGATGTATATTTATTTCCATCAGGAATGGCATTGCGGCAAGATATGGTTGTATATGGGTACAGTTCACCAGTGAGATCTCTGAAGGAGTTAATGGTCGGAGAATGAAGCACATCAGTGCTATGTGAAATGAAGTTTTCATCCACGGAATTTGCCAAATGAAAATAGAGATACCAGGTATCCTTGTTTTTTGGTTCTGATAGGCGCGTATTTATCTGTATATCGATTATAATTCCAGGTTAGCTGTGTATAGATGACCATATACCATTCATGTTATTGTTTTCTTCACCAATATTTGGTCGTATATTTTCCACAATGTGGATTGCATCAATATGTGTAACCCAGCCATTCAATTGAAGTTTAACTTAGTTATCAATATCTAGTATTGCCACTTCTCATGTTTGCTTGAGATTGATGTTAAGATATTCCTCTCGTTATTAGAAGTTATAATTGTTTATATGCCGCTAGAATCCTGTTATTAAGATTCCAACTCATGCAATTCAGTTGATTGTATAACAATATGCAATTGAATGTACCATACCACTTGAAACTTTATACCTTTTATTCTGTTTGAGAAATGTAGTAAGCAGTAACAGACACCTTATCCCTGTCGCGGACTCGCAGTGAAACTAATCCTTTTTTGTTTTTTTAATGAAAAAACAGAACATAATCTTCATTTTGTCAATTTAACTTGAGGTGATATATTAGCAAGCGATGTGAGGTAAAAGTGTAAAAGCATTTTGCTTTTGATGGTAGAGTAAATTCATGGTTCTCTCTCCTTTTTTTTTTCCTTTTTTTTTGGTTTTTAATGGAAAAATGGAATATAATCTTCAATTTTAAAAAAGAAAACGGATGAGTGTTTATATTCTTATGAAATATGTTACTGCTGATGCTAAGGAACACTTAATCAGAGAGATCTGTAGAAGACAGCATGAACTATATATATCCTTATATTTATTGATTTTAAAAAAACTGTGCTCGTAAGGATCTCAAGTAGCTGGAGAGCGATGAATGTCTTACGAGAACAAGGAACAAGATGAACCTTTACAGAGAAGCACATTACGCAAGCAAGTTGGCAAAACTAAATAATAAAAACACATATAATATGGTTTTAGTCAGCAATGAAAATCACAGGAACAAGATTCAAACACAGAAAAACCAAATAAGCAACACATAATCCTCATACAAATAACAAAACTTTAGGTACATATTTCCTATTTGTACTGAAATCTATAGTATTCTATTCAACATGCTATGTAAAAAATTGAATGAAAAGATTTATAGTCATACAAACTAGCATCAGGGAATTAAACCAGTCACTTGAGCTCCTCTTTCAGCAGCTCATCAATGGCAGCCTCATTGATCTTTGAGGACACCTGCTTCACCCACATGGCCATTTTCTCCGCCTCCTCGTTCGCCTTCTCTTGATCCTTCCACGCCTTCTTCAGCTTCCTCCGATGCTCCTTCAGCTTACGGCTCCCAAACTCCTTCATAATCTTATCATCATCATCATCACCATCAATCTTGCTTCCCCTTCTCTGGATCCTCTTCGGAGAGAAAACAAAACAGCAGCTTTTCCTTGGTGGTGAAGGTGATTCTCCCGATCTTTGCTTCTCCTCCCTGATATCAGGCTTCACCGGTCGCTGATCGGGTTTTGGATCTTGCGACGGAATCCGGCTGCTCTCGCTCCGATTCAAGCTTCCGGGTACGTTTTCTTTCTCTTCATTGGTCCATTCATGCTTAGCAGCAGGAAAGGATTTGAGCCTGTCGAATCGGGTGTCGAGATTGGAAGGGAGAGGGGAGTCTGAGAGGTGAGCGGTGTTGAGCTCCGCGATCTGCTCGAGGGCGCAGAGGTCTGTTACTTCGGCAATGACGGCATCGATTGCGGAGTCATCGATCTCTGAAGAGGAGGAGAACGGGGAAGGCATTGAGATCATGGGAGGAGGAAGGGGGGAGCCGGAGAGGTGAGCAGTGTTGAGGGCTGCAATTTGCTCGAGAGTGCAGAGGTCTGTGGCTTCGGCGATGAGAGCGTCGATTTCTGAAGAGGAAGAGAGTGGGGAAGCCATGGGAATTGAGATTCAAGAGGAGGAGGAGGAAGATGATGTTTTTTTTTTGGGGAGGGGTGGGGGGGGAGGGGTTGGGGTGGTTGGGAGGGGGTAGAGAGAGAGAGAGGGAGAGAGAGAGAGAGAAGGGTGAGAAATGTGTTTTGAGCTGCTGAGAAGGGTGAGAATCTGGATGTCACTTTCCTTTTGACCGTTGGAACAATTTGCAGAAAACCCCACCTCCTTCAGTGGCCTATTAGCAAGAGAGCAGTACCATCTTGAGTGCTTTCCTCTCAATTTACCTTGTAATTTCTTGACGTTTAGACAAATTTTGATGCTATATGCTTTTATTAGCAAGTATCATCTTCAAAGAAACCATTAGAACAAAAATGTCTATATCTTTGGTGGTGCGGTTACTTTAGAATTTGTCTTTTGACCATCTCCTCCGCCTATCCAAATTCAAAAGTTTTAGGAGCGTCATAGCTTAGCCTCTTTAGGAGTGCAATAGTCCCATACCACTCTTGAGAAATACTCAAATCAGTAGTGCTAAAATAGTATATTACTTATGAAGAAATTATATTACATAGGTTTAATGAGCCATTTATTTGGGGTATTCTCTGCAAAGTCTTCTCGTACCGCCAATAGCAGAATCAGATGGTGATTATTCTGTTTAATTATTTCTTTTATCGACGACGGAATAAATGATTGATTTCATTTTTCCACCCACATTTTGGCCCATGGGCCTCCGCTTGCTGGAGCTCAGCGCCAAAACCCAAAATGATCCGCCAGAACACTCGGACCGTCACGCCGCCTCCTTCCTTCCCCAGTAAAAGATTCAAATTTCAAAAGGGTGAACACGTGTCACAGTTACAACCGTCCGATCCCCATCGCGTCCTCTATATAGATTCTTTCCCCCAAGCTCGATTCGATTATTTAAGTAAAACAAAAAATCTCCATAGTTCTAGAGAGGAGGAGGAGGGAGAAATGGCGTCAGTTGGGATCAAGGGCTTCTACCGCAACCAAAAGAAAGGCGCTGCAGCGCCCAAGCAAGGATCGGCTAAGCCCGCTACCGGATCCAACCCGATAGGCCTCATCCCAGCCTCCCCCGGTCACCAAGGTAAATCAATCCTTCATCGTCTTTTAGTCTGGTTTCGGATCCGATCCGCTAACAGTTGTATCCGGTGAGTGAGGCAGAGGCGGAGGAGGAGGAGGAGGCGGAGGCGAAGCTGAGGAGGTTCGACATGGAGATGAGGTACGGGCCGTGCATCGGGCTCACGAGGATGCAGCGGTGGGACCGGGCGTCGTCCATGGGGCTCAACCCCCCCGCTGACGTGGAGGCGATCCTGCTGCAGCTTGAGGAAGGGGGAGACGGAGGGGGGCTCAATGAGTGCCTCTGGGAGGGGAGGATTTGAGTGGCCCTTTACTACTTTTTTAAGGGATGGAAATTCGCTGTACGATGATTTGAAGTGATTTGTGCGTGATTAGTGTTGCTTGATCAAGTGACAAATATGGAAGGAAAAAAAAATCGTGCCTTGTGAACTGTTATCCTAGTCAGAAGTTGTGATAATAAGCATAGAGTGGTGTTAGGGGCACACCACCCACCACAACCCCAACCACCCCCCCTCTTATTGCTACAGTAAACCGGGCCCCACGTGGGATTTTAAACATGTGGATTTTAAAAAATTTAAAATCCCATGTGGGGCCCGGTTTACTGTAGCAATGAGAGGGGGAGTGTGGTTGGGGTTGTGGTGGGTGGTGTGCCTCTAACATTGTTTATAAGGATATGTCTATATTCTTATTTGGGGCTGTTTGGTTCAATTTCTATAAAAAAGAGAAAATAGAAAATTAATCAAAATTTGGGTTCCTTGTAATTCTATAAAATTTGTAAGAAAATTTTATAGAACTCAAGAGTACTATATTTCTTATTTTTTGATATTTCTTTGTTTGGTTGGATGTCAATTTATGGAAACTAGTTTACTAACAAGAGTGGTGATAGGGGCACACCCCAAACCATACTCTCCTCTCTCATTTGCTACAGTGCATGAGGTCCCACATGGGATTTTAAAATCCCATGTGGGGCCTCGTGCACTGTAGCAAATGAGAGAGGTTTTAAAATCCCATGTGGGGTCCCGTGCACTGTAGCAAATGAGAGAGGAGAGTGTGGTTGGTGGTGTGCCCCTAGCATTTCTTTACTAACAATGCCTCACATGGGAAGAGTATTGATGTACTTAATTATTTTTTTAATATATACGTTAGATTTCTGGGTCATTTTTGTCCATTTTGAGTAAAAATTGATTTCTATAAAATGTGGTACTTTTCTATACTTTATAGAATTTTTTTTGTATATTTTTTTGAACCAAACATAATTTATAGAAATTTCTAGAAAAGTTTTATTTATAAAACTATCAGTATCAGCAATTTTGTACAAAGTTTTCTATAAAATCACTCAACCAAACAGCCCCTTAGCTTTTCTTTCTATTATTTTTTGAAATCAACTAATTATGCACTTCATCTTTTTTTTTGTAATTGAATATTAGTCTCTTACGTCAATCTTAATTGCCAAATAGTCCCTTAAATCTTCATTTATATTGCAATTCTGTCACTGCTAATTTCTCTAACTCTTGTTGAGTTAGGCCTTAACCCGACATCTTAAATTATCCGAGTGACCCTCGAGTTTTTCGCACGGGGTTTTTGTAACGGTAGTTAGGAACAAAGCTGGTGTAACAAGCTTTGGATTGGGCTTGAAGAAACTCATGGCCGCTGGATAAGAAAAAAGTTGGTGGGTTCCAGCCATAAACCTGCTACGAAACAGGTTCGTAAGGTTTTAAATGATGATGTTAATCATTGGCGGGAGTATAATGAGAAAACCATCTAATTCGATTAAACTTAACAAAAGTTCATTCTCATAAATAATGTCACCTAAGAAGAGGGACAAATTTTATCATCATTAAAAAAGAACAAGAGGGAGTGATTTGCTAAAAAAATTAAAGATTTAAGAGCATCTCCAACCCAACTCCAAAAACCCAAAATAGAGCAAAAACTGCGTCAAATCTTCCTCCAACCGGACTGCAAATTCAGCGCCATTTTGATGAGGTGCTACAGTGTTGCGCCAGATTTGGCGCAGCACTGTAGATATGGAGATTTTAGTTTTTCCTAAGTTTGCCCTTATAGTTTGTTATAACAAATCAAATATTCCAACTATATCCCATTTTATAGTTTGTAAACAAAATGAATATTCTTTTTGCTGTAAAATTTGGTGTAATAGTTGGAGATGGAATAGTAATTTGATATAAAAACTACACCATTTTGGGTTTTTGGGTTGGAGATGCTCTAAGGGACTAATAAGCAAATACTTGGATTTGAGTAACTGTTTGGTAATTAAGGATAATTTACGGGACTAATATGCAACTACTCAGTTTTCTATAGAAAAAAAAGCTTGTTCTTTTGGATAACAGCTTAATGCTTAGTAATAATAATCAGAATAACTAAGGATATTCTAAATTTTAATACCGGTGAGGCTTTAATATTGTATAGATAATCCGTCATTCTCACACTTAAAAACCAAAAACATCTATAATTCCCAACAATACATGATATAATCCATATATTTGGACCTTGAAAGATCTATCATACATAAATTATAGGTGCAATTAAGATCCTCCTATTTGGGAATAATATGATTTAAGGAGTCAAAAACGGGAAAAGGAAATTAAAAAAAACTTCAACACTCATCTGAAGTAACCAGTGAGGGCTGAAAATCGCTATGATCGCTATTTTCAATAGAGGACCTCTGTTACACGGTTTTATCCTAACACATTGATAATTTTTGTGTTGTTGATTATACCTTCAATATTTCAGGGAAAAATATGAAAGCATCAAAATCTAAAGATTTTCTGTGTAAATTTAAAGGTCTTTTAGAAAGTCACAATCCAAATTATCAATGAAACAATAAATAAAAAAAAGGAGAAAAATAGTGTTTAAAAAAAAAACAAAGAAACAATAGAAGGAAAATAAAGTGACTGGGCCTCGGTGACTACGTACCCATTTGGTCATGGGCTGGGCTTGACACGGGACGACGACAACAATAAATAGGACCGAGTCTCGTCGTCTAGTTAAGTAACAGCAGCTGTTGCTGCGTCTCCTTCTCTCTTCGCCGCCGACAGTAAAACCTAAGTTCGAAAAAAAAATGCTGAGGCCAGCCTGGAGATCATGGAGAAATAATGCTCAGAACCGCTCACTTTCCTCATTTTTCCAACGAACTTGCGGCTTCCACTGTGGGCAGGTAATTTTTATTCTAAAAAATTCTTCTGTGTTCTTCAGTTTACTTCCATTTATCTCAATTCGGAACGCAGGCGAAGGACTTAAACCCTAGTCCCCATTCTCCGAAAACCCTAAAACTTTGCTTAAAACCCTAGCAACGACTAATTTTGAAGCCTGTCTAAATTTGACGAGCCCTGATGTATTCTCACGATATGTTTTTTTTCCCCCCGCGATGTTTACCCTATAAAAAAAGAACCCCTTGAAGATTGTATATTTAAGATGCCCTGAGACTGGTACGTGCCTTAACTGATGACCCAGCTAATCTTCGGAACTCCTCAGCTGACGAATTCTTCTGCAGCCAGAAATCCTCTCAAATTCTAAACCTTAGAATCAATGTCGAAATGCTCCAATCCTCATCTCCTCTTGACGTTAACTCAAAAAAAAAAAAATGCAGAAGATCAACGTTGCCAATCAGGGAATAACCTCGGGATCAAGGACGCATTGGGTCTGTTTGATCAAATGCTCCAATCAGATACCGAACCGTCAATTTTCTCATTCAATATCCCGCTCACTTCAGTCCTCAGAACTATGAAGAAGGCCCACCGCCAAAATCCGAATCTAATCATCCCTCTGCGCAATAAGATGAACTGGGTCGGAGGCATTTCGCCTGGTGACTTCACCTATGGCGTCTTGATCGGCTGTTGCAGCAGCATGAAGCGTGTCGATCTTGGTTTGTTGCAACATTCGGGCGCATCTCACTTTAGTTCTTGTGTGTGCGAAACTGATGTTTCAGCTTTCTAAATTTGTCGGAGCTCATAGCTAATCTTGAAAGTATTTGGAGTATTGTCGAGGTCTGTTTTCGGAGTTTATCTTGGATTTTGATTTGAAACCTTAGGAGAAACTCCTGAAAACACGTGACGGGAGGAACTTGTGTTGCATATCTTTCAGGATTCTATATTACATTAATTACGCTGAAATGCTGTTTATGCTCTATTACAGTCGTTCATTGCCTGCTTTCTAACTTACGTACGTGTACTGCAAATGGGCACTTGTTGGATTAAGAAGGGGGAAAAAGTCTCTATAAGTACACAAGTGAACTCAGACCGACAGACCCTGAATTCTATATCCTTTCCTTTTTCGTGTTTTAGGTTCTCTTCTCCCCCAGGAGCTTCTTTGGAGTGGAAGATTTCCTGGACGATGACAACAGCCGACCCTACACGTACCAGAAGGGGAAGAAATCCAAAAACCCACAAAAGCACATCTCGTTCAAGCAACGTACCATAGCATTCATGGAGCCCTTTTCCCTCGATGTGTTCATATCTAAGCGCTTCGTCTCTGCATCTCTCACCCATAGAGTTACGTGCAAGCAAGTGGCAGTGGCCGGAACAAACTCCAAAGACGTTAAGGCAGCTCTTCAATCGAGGTCGGATATACCTGCGTGTTTAGCTGTTGGAAGAATCTTGGCTGAGAGAGCAAGAGAGGCCGATGTCTACACTGCAACTTACACCCCGAGGGAGAGGGACAGGTTTGAAGGGAAGATCAGGGCGGTTGTTCAGTCTCTTATAGATAATGGTATCGATGTTAAAGTTTATCTCAATTGATAACGCCTCGTTCTGTAACGCGCAGTACTAATTAGAAATAACTCTTCCAGTTTACTGGAGAACTATGATAATAGTGTCCAGTTTTTCAATCAGGAGGAATTTGTGTCTGATGTGGGTGATATCTTGTGTACAAAAAAACCATT
Source organism: Asparagus kiusianus (assembly GCA_022839385.1). Classification (NCBI taxonomy): domain Eukaryota; kingdom Viridiplantae; phylum Streptophyta; class Magnoliopsida; order Asparagales; family Asparagaceae; genus Asparagus; species Asparagus kiusianus. Next base: position 29,894 of record BQKN01066088.1, read on the forward strand.
GTATTGCTATGGAAAACTGGAAGCTCGGCTGTACCTTGTGGTTATCACTGTATTGCTTGCAAGGGTACACAGAGATTAGATTGCAGAATCGTTGCCATGCCTGAGATTTTCTTCTTCTTGTTGTTATTATTATTATTATTATTTGGTGGGTACCTTGCTTATGTTGCTTGTTGGTATACAGGTTTAATGTGTTGGCTAGGTGCATTGAGATGAACATGAATTCATTTTCTTCATAAGTTGTATCGTCAGCCAATTTGTTTTGTTTTGTTTTGTTTTGTTGATGAATCAGTTTGAACCATTTTCTTGTAGCGGGCAAGCCTCTTCTTCATCTCTGGAATGTCACCAACTACAGGGAAGAAGAGCACAAGCTGACATTCAATCGTAAGTTCGTTTATTTTCATCTTGTTTGGGCCCCTTCACTGAACGAGAGCCATCTGATGCAATCGAGATCGCAAGAGGAATCGAACAAATGGGTTATCGGGTTATCGGGTTAGCAAGCAATGTTTGGACCCTGTCCAAGGTTCCAGATCCTAAAAGGCAGCACTCTGATTTCTCCGAAACCGTCAACTTTATTCATTTATTTATTTATTTATTTGTTTGTTGTGTGCTAAATAGTTTTTTGTTGTTTTGTTGGGGTTTTGTTAGAAAGAAAGTTGATGGGTATGGTTGAGTTGGAGCCCAATGGAAGAATACTCGCCACATGAAAGCGTGCCAAATATCTCCTCCAACCAATGGACTTCATCCTTCCCATATCCTTCTCTCTCTCTCTCCCCCTCTCTCTCTTCCCATTTTCTCAACACAATAAAAAGTTTTGTTGTCATTACACATAAAAAAAAATGAAAGGGGAAAAGAAACTTTAAAAACTAAATTTAGCACTTGATAACAGTCCCCCCCGTCCTCCTCCTCCTCCTTTTGCTGCGATAGTTGAGGTGAGGCCATGCCCATGTCTAAATATTACCAAATCCTATGTTGGTTTGTGTTATTAGATTGCAGTTTTAGGAATCATGAGGAGCATTGAAATTGTTCAATTTGGTTTGTTCTGTTCCCAGGTGAATCGATAGATTTTCTGTTTGAATTGTTGTCGTGATTATCTATGTTGTGTTTTATGATCAACACCGCTTGGAACAAATGTTTTTTTTTATTTTAATTTACCCATGGAGTATATACTGAGCTCTTATTGAAATTGCTTCAGTGATGAGTCTTCCATTGATTTCTTAAATCACCTGGGTACACCATTTCCTGCATAGAATTTGTTATCTGATTCCCTTGATACCCCAACTTCCTTGCTTGCTAGTTTTTATGTGAGTGGTACGTATATCTTGAACTTCTCTCTAAAACTTATTACCTCGAGACCAGTTTGATGAGCTCTCGAGCCTCTCCTTCAAGCATACCCTTTCCTTTTTAAACGGCGTGCCCTTCTATCAAAGATTTTTAAAGTTCAAATGACTTAACCAAGTTTACGATTACGCGCAGACACGAGCAGAACTGCATGATGGCCACAGCTGCGGTTATTGGACTAAATGCAGGAAAGAGGATTCTTAGCTCTACATTCTATTCTTCTGAATTCACTTTCATCGATCATGGGTCTCCACAATTTTCAGCTCCAACATCCAAGAGCATCATAATTGCTAGAAGATCTTCACATCCGAATACCAGTGTTCCCTCAGAGAGGCACTCAGTATCCATCAAGACAGTAAAAGAACATACAGATACTATTTCTCCTATAGCTACCGATGACTGGTCAGACCTCATTGAAGAAGAAGAAGATGGTGATTCTGATATTGAATCTTCGCTCGAGGTTTTCCTTCTGTTGCAGAAATCTATGCTGGAAAAACAATGGAAGCTTTCTTTCAATCAGATGAGTACTGCAACTGCTCCTGGTGAAACATGCAGGAAAACTGAAGTTATTCGATCAGGGATTTCTGCCAGGAAAAGGAGAACAAGTACCAGAACAAAATCCATTAACCAGAGTTCATATGTGGGAATAATGGAGGAAGGAAAACAGCTTCGAGCAGCTGTAAGTCCTGAATTGCTGCAGGCTAAGTTAACAGGTTATGTTAGGGGGACAGTTAGTGAAGATTTGCTAACTCATTCTGAAGTTGTTCATCTCTCAAAGAAGATCAAAGCTGGTCTTTCATTGGAGGATCATAGAGCAAAGTAAGTAGTAATTGAATGTGATTCCAATTGATGACATTGCTGACTGTGTTTGTGCTACTCGTCTAGTCAACTGTTCAAAGAATATGTCGGTGTTAGAAAATTTCTTAGTGATTGTCAAGCTGCTACCTAATGCTCTTATCAGTGTAGGATTTTCTATTTAGGGTAAAGTTAGGATAGGCTAGGTAGGATGTTGTGAACATATCATGGTTCAAGACAATCAGTCTCGAGACAATACTATTCTTACGCAACATAATATATTACATTTCTACTGTTGGGGCAACATGTTGACACTGTTTATTGAAGTCCTTTTGTTATTATGACATAACGTAGTTTTGATTGGTTGAGTTGAATGCTACAGAATGAAGGAAAAATTGGGTTTTGAACCCTCTGACAAGCAGCTGGCATCATCACTGAGGATGTCACATTCTGAACTACGTTCGAAATTAACTGAATGTTCATTAGCAAGAGAGAAGCTAGCAATGAGCAATATTCGACTTGTTATGTCCATTGCCCAAAAATATGACAACTTGGGTGCTGAGATGGCTGATCTTATTCAGGTAATTGAATTTTCCTTCAGTGTTTCCTTTTGTTGTAGTTCTTAGTGTTCTGTTTGGGACTAAACCTGCTAGAAATTCTTTCGGGTGACAAATTTTTTTATGCCTTTTGTGATGCAGGGTGGTTTAATCGGATTAGTACGTGGGATAGAGAAATTTGATTCTTCCAAAGGCTTTAGGATTTCAACTTATGTGTATTGGTGGATTCGTCAGGTGTGTTTAAGCACTATTTCTGTATCATTTATCATATAAAGATAGGCTCATTTGATATTTTGTATTAAACTTGCTCTGGTACTTCTTTTCTTTTTTGTCAAGGAATTAGTTTAAATTAGGTCAGAATAGCTTGCGTGGGATTTATCTTTATTTTGCATCAGTTTAGCGCTATAGGCTATAAAATTATGCTCATTGGACTGGCATAGTTTTTTTTTTTTGACTATTCATGGAATCATCATCATATTAAGTGTGCTAGCAATTGAATGGTGTCTTCCTTTTGACAGGGCGTCTCACGAACATTGGCTGAGAATTCAAGAACCTTAAGGCTACCCTTGCATTTGCATGAGAGGTTGAGCTCAATTCGAAATGCAAAGATTAGATTGGAAGAAAGAGGGATTACACCATCAGTAGATGTAAGTCGAATATTTCTCTTTGTTCTTTTCTTTCATGCCTTCCACTATGGCAAATCATGGCTTGTCTTAGTTTTTTCATTTTAATTTTTCAGGAATTTGTGGGTTACATCATCCAATTCATTCTGTTCTTACTCTCAATATTTGATCTTTTATGTCACACTTCACTACCAATCGCAAATATAGATTTGACAATGTCTTTTGCTTCCTTCTCTTTGGAGTTAGTTTTTATGGGTTTAAACTCGAGATATTTTTTGCTTTTTCTTTGTGCATGATTTATTTTCTTTCTGTCTCTACAGAAACTTGCCAAGTGTCTGAAAATATCTGAGAAGAAAGTGAGAAACGCTACAGAGGTACTAATCCACCATTCTTTCTGGCATGTCACTGTTGTTTTCTGTATATGAATGCAACTGACATTCGTTTCCTTCTAAACATGGGACGTTTAAAATTTCAGGCAGTTAGTAAGGTACTTTCCCTTGACAGGGAAGCCTTCCCCTCTCTCAATGGACTTCCCAGCGAGACCCTTCACAGTGTAAGTTTAGCTAAATTACTTAGTCAAGCTTCGGTATAAAAGTTTTTATCTTTTTTCATCTCCTAATTCAATATGTTTCTGTTTATTTTAGTACATAGCAGATAATAACGTTGAGAACATCCCTTGGCATGGATTCGAAGAATGGTCTCTCAAGGTACTCAAAATAAGCGTGCTAGTGATTAATGAGAGAAATATTTGTATTCCATGTTCTACTCATTCTTTACAATCCGTCTTTTACGTCCTTAAAAAGAGGACCTGCTGTCTGAGATTCTCTCTATTTTTCATCTCAGGATGAAGTGAACAAGCTTCTGTGTGCAACACTTGGTGAACGGGAAAGAGAGATTATAAGGCTCTATTATGGTATAGACAATGAGTGTCATACATGGGAGGATATAAGTAGACAGTAAGTTTCTTTAATTCAATTTGTAGGAGGCAGAAATATCGACTTTATACTCCTGGAGATGTTAAAATAGCTATCATATTACCTATATGAAAACATGTTTTTAAGAAAAAGGGAGTTAAAACTCAATTGCATACTGTCATGTTGTCCCTTACAAATTTCAACATTTTATATATTTCCTGAGATTGTTTATTATTCTTATTATTATTATTATTTAATTTTTTGCAGGTTCGGTCTTTCCAGGGAACGAGTTAGACAAGTGGGGCTTGTAGCCTTGGAGAAGCTTAAGCACGCAGCACGCAAGAGGAAATTAGAAGCAATGCTGGTGAAACATTGAGATGGAGGTGTAGGAGAGTGTCATAAATTTTATGACTATATACCCATCAAAATCATGTGATGACTGTATATATAAAGAAAAGGAATAGGAAATGTGTAAAGTTCATAGTTAATTGCCAGGATAAAATGATATACATGTACATGTATTGAACTGAGAGAACTTTACCATTAATTGGATCCTTAATGAGATGAAAAATTTTGATTGTATCAAATTTTCAAGTACTAATAAAAACATATGTTTAATATCGTTTGTATTTCTACTTGATAACTGATTGAAAATGGGTTCTTGTGTGAATACTTTGCTTATGATATATACATGGACAGTTCTTCCTCCGTGGGTAATATGCAGAACTCTTATAAACATGCATGTGAATCAATTATGTCACTTGTTAGTTGTGAAGGTATGTGGGAGCACATTCCTTAATTTCTTCACGAGGTGTTAATTCAATTATAATGATCTCTAATTTAATAAGTCCATTGAATTAGTCTTAAATGTTGAATGGTATTATCATGTCCTGCAGAAGATATAACTACCTTTTTGTTCGCGATGATGCCTCATGGTGTCTTCTTGTTATATACCCTGATTTCCCATCTTTCCACTGCCCAAAACCACACAATTACATGAACATGCACATAAATACATATTTTGCACACAAATACACACGCACTGATACTTGTACATAGCCCTGTCATCATGAAGACAGCTGAGAGGTGAGGAGAGAGGAAATTTCACTTTAAATTGAGTATCATACCATCAAGAAACAGAACACATTAGAACTAATAGGAAATGCTTCTCAAAACAAACCAAACTGCGGAAGTAGACTTTAAGGAGCAGAAAATTTCATTTTGGAACCAGTGAGTACATACAGTATCACTTCAAACTTGAAGGTAAAATAAACTTTCTTTAAAAAAAACAGGAGATAAGATGATATACTGCTCGTCACTAAAATTTCCGAACAACTCCATTCACGTCATACATGCGGACATGAACTCCTTCAGGTTGTGTAGCAAAGGATGCTGAAACTCACATGCAAGAAAATCGCTGAACCCTTGTTTCTTGTATGTGTATCAGCTTTTAGTATCTGTTGCGATGTGCTTTTGACACCGACTCACAAAAGAGTATGATATCAGGCTTTTATCACTGACCGCAAAAATCTTGATCAATTGTTCTGAAGAGCTTTCTCTACTTCAAGTTGTTCCTCTAGCTGAGTAAGAGTGAGCAGCTAGGTCTTCTGCATTAGTCACTGAAAACTTCAGATTTTTTTTTCTTTTTTTAGATCCAAGCTCAAGAAGGGCCTGTACCAATACAGGTAAAAGTATTGTGCGGATCATTATCACATCAACCAGGTAAAGAAATTGAGAATATGTGGCACCAGTATAATGGATTTGAGATTTATCTGAATATGTCGCCTGCCAAGAATTCAGAGTTTAAGCCCGATGCATGTCATGAATGAACAAACATATACTCACTAAGGTACTCACCGCCCATCTGTTGATATATAATCGAGGCATTCTGCAGAACCTCCCTAGCTTTTCTGTCTGCTGTGCATCCAGCACCTTCCATTTCCTTGTACACTTTTGGAACCTGGTCGTATCTTTTTGCCCTACTGAATGCCTTCATTAAAGTACTGTAGGTAACAACATCCGGACTAATACCCTGAATAAGTAACAGCATTTGTGCATAGAATTGTTAGAATAACGGAACAGTCAAACACAGCCTCAAAAAAGAAGAAATACGCTGAGATGATCTTACAATCTCCTTAATATGCTCAAAAACAGCTAGCGCCTCCAAATGTCTACCAGCAATGCCAAATGCATTGATCAGCAAATTCAACATTATAAGGTTTGGCTCGATTCCTTCCATTTCCATCAGTCGAAGAACCTTTACAGTTTGTTCACACAGTCCCTAGATAAGATTAACGGGAAAAAAAATCATGTTAATCTGGCGCCTTAAATGAGCAAGTCTGAGAATTTCATGAATCTTGCGCACATGCTTCTGTGCTCTAGTAGATAGGGCTGTGCTTTGATGTGGTTGGGGTTGGTGGTTTTCGCGTGTTCATGTCCATACAAGAACTGGTGGAACAGTGGAGAAGTTCAAAAGTTTGTGCACTTTAAAGTCCTAATATTGAATAAAAATTAAGATTAAAGGTGGCAAATGTCGACAGTTTCAAAATGTTCAACTCATCTACAATGAAATGGAGAACTAGCTTTAAGTTTATATATGTTCTACTAGAAAAACTAATTTTTTATGATATAACGATATCTAGTAATTCCAAGCATCAAAACATACTCTGTCCTCGTGGAAAGGAGTCATCCCCTATCAAAGTCCAGCAAGTTCTTTTTTTAAATAATTTCCTATCAAAGTCCAGCAAGTTTTTTTTTAAATAATTTTCTGGGGGCAGGGGGGGGGATGGG
>BQKN01066088.1:44176-75802 GCA_022839385.1 Asparagus kiusianus
ATTCTCTACGGGACGGACGTGCTCTTGGGGTAATTTACTTCATAGCACGTGTTTGTCATGTACAAATCTAATATCTATTTTATGAACAAATGATCCATCTGAATTAATTATTTCTTAATAGTCCATGTATACAAATGTTTACTGACTAGATGATCACTTTAATGAGATATGTTGTCTAATACATGTCTAAAATGAACAAAAAGATTATGCAGCCATCAAATCAGTTTAAAACAAGGAAAACAGCACTCTAAGAAATGCAAAAAAAAAAAAAAAAGACTAAAGAGACAAAGTTACATTAGGTATTTACAAATAAATAAAGAAATTCTTGAGGAGAAAAACAATATTTCAGTTAACAAAACATATAATTATTTTAACTATATAATGTTGGATTTAATCTAATAAATCTATTTGTGGGCACATATGATTAATCAATGTGTATTGCTATCTTTCAGGATAACCCACTGAAGTGATTAATTAAGTTGGGTTAATGGGTATTTAATTATAATCATGGGGTTATATGTGCAGATACCAGGTTGTAATTGTGATTTATTGAGGGGCTAAATTACAAAAGTACAACATCTATAAATAAGGGGTTATGGTCCCTAACCTAGGGTTACAACTTTCTCTAATTTCTCTTCACCCCCATCTTGAGAGAGATATTCGGCTATAGAGAAGAACCCTAAGGTTAGAAGATCCAAAACCCAAATCAAGATCCATCAATGGATTCAGGTATAAGCTTCCGCTCTTTATGTTTCTTTTAATCTCTTTGAATTAATCATGGCTATATGATTTTAAGATCTCAAGTTTTAGATCTAACAAGTGGTATCAGAGACTCCTTGATTTGTTCTAAGAGATTAAGATTAAAATTGGGTTTTTTGATCTTAAAAAAAAAATCTTTGTTTTTGATTGAGATCTGTTCTCGGATGAACAGTTTTTTTTTTTGTTCGGATGAACAGTATTTTGGAATTTTTCGGATGAACAGTATTTTGTTCGGATGAACAGTGTTTTGAAAATTTTCGGATGAACAGTGCTTCGGAAAATTTTCTGGTGAACGGTAATTTTTTTTCGGGTGAACAGTAACTGAAAAATCGCCGGTGAACAGTAACTTTTTGGAATTTTTTGGATTTTTCTTTGATTTTTTCTTCAATTTTTTCCAATTCTGGATCTGTTTTGAAAATAAAAATCAAAGTTTTTTGGGTTTGTCGGCGGCGGTTTCAATTTGAAACCCTAATGGTTCGTACGTGCGTGAAACGTAGCGAACATTAAGGAGGTTGTTACCTCAAATTTTGGCGAAGCAGTAAGCTTCAAACGAACCTCGCGTTCGTTCAATTTTTAACCGAGCTTCGCGCTCAACGAACCTCGCGTTCGTTCTAAAGTGAACCTCGCGTTCAACTCAGGTGAGCGTCAAGCTCAATTTTAACGAACCTCGCGTTCGTTCTAAGGTGAACCTCGCGTTCAACTCAGGTGAGCGTCAAGCTCAATTTTTTAACGAACCTCGCGTTCGTTCTCAAGTCGAACCTCGCGTTCGTGCTTCAGACGAACCTCGCGTTCGTGCTTCAGACGAACCTCGCGTTCGTGCTTCAGTCGAACCTCGCGTTCGTGCTTCAGTCGAACCTCGCGTTCGTGCTTCAGTCGAACCTCGCGTTCATTCTTTTTAACGAACCTCGCGTTCGTTCACGAACCTCGCTTTCATCTTTTTTAACGGACCTCGCGTTCGTGCTTAAGTGAGTCTCGTACTCAATACAGTCGAACCTCGCGTTCGAAGTTAAGGGAACTTCGTGTTCATTATGGTTAAGCCTCAGCTTTTCATGGGTCCACTTTGGTATACTTAATTTATTGAATTAAGTTATGGGCCCTAATTAAGCTGTGAGACCCCAATTAAGTTTTTGGAAATTCAGTTGATTTAAATTAAAAATTTTTAATTTAAATCTAATTTGGTTTATAATCAATTATTTAATTCAAGTATTATGACACTAAGGAACTAAGGTTGTCTCTCTTTCCAATTGATTAATTGAAACAAGAAGTTGCCAAAGTAACCTTTCTTGTGTAGATTATTCATGAGGAATGTGAGATGTTTGTGTGTATGCTTTCGTGTAAATATTTAATCGGCCCAAAGGAAGGTTAATATTTATTTAGACTGTATACACATCTGCGATGATAAGCGTGTGACAATTATAAGGTTTACATGTGAATAATGAATCGATCCAAAGATAGTTTCATTATTTGACATGAGTTATTGTCAATGTTTGATCATTGCAACAAGGTATCACTTACAAGTTAATATTACTGTCCAAAGACTTGATATTAATGATTGTGCCCGATATCTTGGATGGGGATTGTCATTATTTGAATTTTATTGATTATGGTTATTGATGTGAGCATCTTTTGTTTTATTTCAGCTAATGCATCTGCTGCAATAATTTCTGCTAACATCAACTCAATTCCCATGCTAAATGGGACAAACTTCAAGGTTTGGAAAGAGAATATATTAATTGTTCTTGGCTGCATGGATCTTGACTATGCATTAAGAACTGAACAACCCCAACCTCTCAATGCGGATAGCACTCCTGATGCAAAAAAGGAGCATGAGAAGTGGGAGCGTTCAAATCGCATGAGTCTTATGATCATTAAGCGCGGCGTTCCGGAAGCCTTCAGGGGCATAGAATCCGAAGGGATTACTAAGGCTAAAGATTTCCTTGCCGAAATTGAGAAGCGTTTTGCGAAAAACGATAAGGTAGAAACAAGCACGCTTTTAGCTCGCTTGATTTCGATGAAGTATAAGGGCAAAGGAAACATCAGGGAGTACATTATGGAAATGTCTCATATTGCTTCAAAACTTAAGGCACTTAAACTCGATCTTTGTGATGAGTTATTAGTGCATCTGGTTCTGTTATCTCTTCCTGCACAGTTTAATCAATTTAAGGTCAGTTATAACTGTCAAAAGGAGAAATGGACTCTAAATGAGCTCATTTCATACTGTGTGCAAGAAGAAGACAGGTTGAAGCAAGATAAGATAGAAAGTGTTCATTTGGCCTATGCCTCTAAGGATAAGGGCAAGTAAAGGAAGAATGATAAGGAAGCTGCTAAGGATCCAGTTGAGAAGAAACAACATAAGGATAATCAGGGTTGTTTCTTCTGTAAGAAACCTAGACATATGAAGAAGGACTGTACAAAATATCACGCTTGGCGTGATAATAAGGGTACGTTCCTTTCTTTGGTCTGTTCTGAGGTTAATTTAGCTTTAGTACCTAGAAACACTTGGTGGTTAGACTCTGGTGCTACTACTCACATAAGTGTTTCTATGCAGGGTTGTCTGACCTACCGAAAGCCAAGTGATGTTGAAAGACACATCTTTGTGGGCGACGGTCAATCGGAGATGTGGAAGCAATTGGGCATTTTAGGTTGCTATTAGGAACTGGTTCTTATTTGGATTTAAAAGATACTTTTGTAGTACCGTCTTTTAGACGGAATTTGATTTCAGTTTCTGTATTGGACAAATCAGGTTATTCTTGTTCATTTGGAAACAATCAATTCAGTTTATCTTTTAATTCAAATGTTGTGGGAACCGGTTATTTAAGTACTTATGACAACCTATATTTACTTGATACAATTGCTTCCTATAATGAAACTTTGTATGCGGAATCGCGTGGTACTAAGCGTAAATTAAATAAGGAAAATTCGGCGTCATTATGGCATAAGCGCTTGGGTCATATCTCAAAAGGTAGAGTTGAGCGTCTTGTGTCTGATGGCATTTTGGATTCTCTTGATTTTTCGGACTTCGACATATGTGTTGAATGTATCAAGGGAAAACAGACCAAAGTGAAGAGGTTAGGTGCCAACAGATCTTCGAATGTCTTAGAATTGATACATACAGATATTTGTGGGCCATTCCCTAAGGAATCCTGGAATGGTCAACAATATTTTATATCATTCATAGACGATTACTCACGTTATGGGCACCTATATCTCATTCATGAAAAATCTGAGTCTCTGGACATGTTCAAAACCTATAAAGCTGAAGTTGAGAATCAACTCAACCGAAGAATTAAAACCGTTAGATCTGATCGTGGTGGTGAGTACTACGGCAGATATGATGGTTCAGGTGAACAACGTCCAGGACCATTTGCTAGATACCTAGAGGAATGCGGTATCGTCCCACAGTACACCATGCCAGGTTCACCTAGCATGAATGGTGTAGCTGAAAGACGAAACAAGACTCTTAAGGATATGATAAGAAGTATGATTGCTCATTCTTCTTTATCAGAGTCACTCTGGGGAGAAGCACTTAAGACAGCAGCTTACATTCTGAATAGAGTACCAAGTAAAGCAGTTGCTAAAACACCTTATGAGCTTTGGACTGGTCGAAAGCCCAGTTTAAAGTATTTACATATTTGGGGATGTCCAGCTGAGGCAAGGCCTTATAGGCCAAATGAAAAGAAATTGGACTCCAAAACAGTTAGCAGCTACTTTATTGGTTACTCTGAACGCTCTAGGGGCTTTAAGTTTTATGATCCCACTATAAGGAATATTTTTGAGACGGGAACAGCAACATTCTTTGAGGATGTTGAGTTTGGGGGGAGAAATAAGGTTAGAGACATTGCTTTTGAGGAGAAATTGGTTTCAGATCCAATCTATACAGTTACTTTTGATAATATTCAGGTTCCTATAACTGTTGTTGCTCAAGAAGTAAATCCGGAACCTCAAGATGACAATGTTGAACAACTCCCTGTTCCAGAAGAACAAACTTAACAACCTCAAGAACCAATGCCATTAAGGAGATCCACGAGAGAAAGGAGAAATGCTATTCCGGATGATTATGTTGTATTTCTCCAAGAACATGAGGAAAGTAGTGGAATATTGGAAGATGATCCAATCAACTTCCTTCAGGCCATGAAAAGTTCTAATTCTCAACAGTGGATTGATGCCATGAATGAAGAGTACAAGTCTATGCAAGACAATAAGGTTTGGGAACTTGTCCCGTTACCAGTAGGTGCAAAACCAATTGGTTATAAATGGATTTTTAAAACCAAGCGGGATGCAAACGGTAATGTGGAGAGGTATAAGGCACGTCTTGTGGCTAAAGGCTATACTCAAAAGGAAGGCATTGATTATACAGAGACTTTCTCTCCGGTTTCATCGAAAGACTCATTCAGAATAATCATGGCACTTGTTGCTCATTATGATCTTGAGTTACATCAGATGGATGTTAAGACTGTATTTCTCAATGGCGACATTGATGAGATGATCTATATGGTGCAACCAGAAAACTTTGTGTCGGGAGACCCAAAGAATATGGTATGCAAATTAAGAAAATCCATCTATGGACTCAAGCAAGCTCCTCGTCAATGGTATCACAAGTTTCAACAAATAGTTATCTCGTTCGGTTTTGAGATGAACATTGTTGATGACTGTGTATATCACAAGTTCAGTGGGAGTAAGTATATCTTTCTGGTTCTGTATGTCGATGACATATTGCTTGCCACTAATGATATAGGCATGTTGCACGAAACCAAGAGATTTCTATCAAAGAATTTTGAGATGAAAGATCTTGGGGACGCCTCTTTTATATTAGGGATCCAGATACATCGAGATCGTTCTCGGGGTATTCTTGGATTATCACAAAAGAGCTATATCGATAAGGTACTTAAAAGGTTTGGCATGCAAGACTGTAGACCAGGAGATACCCCTGTTGCTAAGGAAGACAAGTTTAGTCTCAATCAGTGCCCTAAAGGTAACCTTGAAATTCAGGAAATGCAGAAGATTCCTTATGCTTCGGCTATAGGAAGTCTAATGTATGCTCAGGTATGTACGCGTCCGGATATTGCGTACATTGTTGGGATGTTAGGCAGATACTTAAGCAACCCTGGTTTGGATCACTGGATAGCAGTCAAAAGGGTTATGAGGTATCTTCAGAAAACAAAAGGTTACATGCTCACATACAGAAAATCAGAAAATTTGGAGGTCATTGGGTATTCGGATTCTGATTTTGCTGGATGCCAAGATAGCAGAAAGTCTACATCAGGCTACATTTATATGTTAGCGGGAGGAGCTATATCATGGAAAAGTGTCAAACAAACACTAGTAGCTTCCTCCACTATGGCAGCAGAATTTGTAGCTTGCTATGAGGCATCCAATCAGGGAATATGGCTGCGAAATTTTGTCACGGGACTGTGCATTTTGGAAAAGGTTGAAAGACCACTAAGGCTATATTGTGACAATAAATCTGCAGTAATGTATTCAAATAACAACAGGAGCTCAATTAAGTCAAAACATATTGACATTAAGTTCCTGGTTATGAAAGAAAGGGTACAGAGTGGACAGATATCCATAGAGCACATTGGGACAAACTCCATGATAGCTGATCCTCTTACTAAGGGATTGCCACCTAAGGTCTTTCATGAGCATACTGCTCATATGGGTGTGGTAATATTTGAGGATATTATGATTTAGTGGGAGTTTGTAAATGAGGTGCTTTATGTTTGGTTGTATTGTCTGATCAGAATAAAGTATTCAGTTAAGACACTCTGTTACATTATGTTTGGTTTTGACCTCATTAAGGAGGACCAGTTGAAAATAGACATGTACTGATCACATTGCATGTAATTTTCATGCTGCACATCCATGATCGATCTATGTCGTTTGACTGTATTGGTATATGTGACCATTGATGGGTCGAGTCACGATAAATGTGACGAAGGCCGCTTTGATCCTATATTGATATAGTCAATGGACCAGATTGTTCGGAAATACCTTTTCAGTGATAGCAAATTTTGAGCTCATAAGGTTATACACAATTTAAGGAATCATATGGTGCCCAAGTGGGAGATTGTTGGATTTAATCTAATAAATCTATTTGTGGGCACATATGATTAATCAATGTGTATTACTATCTTTCAGGATAACCCACTAAAGTGATCAATTAAGTTGGGTTAATGGGTATTTAATTATAATCATGGGGTTATATGTGCAGATACCAGGTTGTAATTGTGATTTATTAAGGGGCTAAATTACAAAAGTATAACATCTATAAATAAGGGGTTTTGGTCCCTAACCTAGGGTTACAACTTTCTCTAATTTCTCTTCACCCCCATCTTGAGAGAGATATTCGGCTATAGAGAAGAACCCTAAGGTTAGAAGATCCAAAACCCAAATCAAGATCCATCAATGGATTCAGGTATAAGCTTTCGCTCTTTATGTTTCTTTTAATCTTGTAGGCGTATAAAATTACCTATAGGTCCCTTATCACAGCTCGACGACGCCAATTCAACAAACGGACCATCGAGCGACGTATCCAAGCACGACCGTTATCCCGCCAACGTCGAAGCCAAGCCATACGCAACGGAGCAGGTTAACGAGGCGACGAAGCCAACAAATCGCACCTAAGTATTGGAATGCATCCACTCGCACGCGGAATCAAACCAACATTTCGGGGAATCACCGAGTCATCTAAACAAGAGCGAACTCGGTGATATAACGATCGAATCAAGATCAATTCCGGACTCGAACTCAGAAGTGGGTTTACTGCCAAATCAGGAATCGGATCAAAACGAATCGAATCCGAACAAGTCAACCACACAACCGAATCGAAGTCCAAATCAACAACGAATCGGAACCGAAAACACCGGAAAACTCGAACGACGGACGAAACGAACACACCCGGGGGGACTCGGCCCGAACCGAACCAACCCGGGGGGCCGAGCCACCCCAAGGTGGCCGGCAGCCCCCCTCTCCCCTTGTGTGTTGTGTACACGTGCATACGCACATGTTCGTTTGGCTATAAATAGGAGGGGTGTTGTTCATTCAAAAAGGTTGGATTTTGGAGGAGGCGAAGCCCTGCTGGATTGGAGATTCAAAACTTAGAAAAGATTCAATCTTTGGAGGCTTCAAGACTTGTTCATCCGGATCTGGTGCTCAGCGATCGACAACGTCAAATAAGGCAGGAGATCGAGAGAATCGGATCTGAGATCTACACGATCACACTCCGGATCTAAGCTTGGTTCTTAGATCCCGAGCATCGAGCAGTTGTTTTCTTGGTGAAACAATCCCTCCCGGCTATTATTCCCTTGGTGGAATAGTACCCGTCATATCGTGTAGATCCGACCGGATCGAGATCACGCGGTGGTCCACGGCAAACAACCTCGGCGCAGGCAAAGAACCCACACAAGCGAGTGACCGCAAAACAGGAGCTCGCGATTCGTTCGACAAACAAGGAAACAAATTGTAATCTTTCTTTTTCGTATTTTGATTTTCATTGTAACCGGCTCTTATAAAAAGACCGGATCTTTGTAACGCATAAAGTTGTTAACTAAGATGGCAATGATATCAATGAAGAAAGGCACAAATTTTCCCGCGAACAATCTGGCGACCACAGTGGGAGCCACCGATCTCGCCGACGAGATCGGCGCGTCGCAGCCGCGGATCCCGATCCCGGTCGTGGAGGAGGTCGAGTACGAGTTCGACCAGCAAAAGTTCGAGGAGTACGTGTCCTCGTCCGGGTCAACCTCCCCCCGCAAGTCCAAGTCTCCAAAGTTCTCCTCCAAGAGGAAACTTCGTTGGTACGAAGATGTTGAAGCTACCAACAAAGATCTCGCCCCGTTTGATGCCGAAGCTGCATTGGGTGAGATCTCCCCAACCTCCAACCAGGTCAGATCCGCTCTGGCCAAATCCTCCGTTACCGAAGGCGTAGTGACTCTCTCGAAGAGAGCCCGCCAAAGGCAACGTCAACGGCTTGCGAAACAATTCGTAAAGGCGATGGAATCCGTGGACGGAGTCTGTTACAAGGCGGATCTGAAGAGCAAAAGAGGCAAACAGCCTCAACAGCAGATGAATAGCGCCTCTTCCAAGCAGCCAACAACAGAATGGGTCCGTGTCAAACGGAACCGCTCAACGCTGGAAGAACGCATTCACAAGCGCCGTGTATTATCAGCGCAAGCACGGGCTCGAGTCGAGGAAGCCCGTAGGAAGCTGCAGAATAGAGTGGCCAAGAAATCGCCACCAACTCGCAAAGTATAGAGGCCTAAGTCTGAAGCGGCGATTCGGACTAAGGAGCAACAACTACAGCCTTCAAGAATTCAACTCCCGGCGAATCAATCTAAATCGCCGATAATCCCTACAATTGCTCCGGGAGATCCTGCGGAACCATCCCGAAGAAGGAGGTCAATCTTGGAGCGCCTCGGTCCATTTCCCGAGGAGCGAAGCAAAGCTCCAATCCAAGAGCGTTTGGGCCCGATGAAGAAGCCCCGAATGAATCAACATGCTGGGGGTCGTTGTCACCCTCAGCATGACAAGGAGTTCAAGGCTACTGCGCGTGCTAATTTGCACATCGAAGTCCAGAAGCTCGTCGAAGATTCACGCCCACAAAGGCACGTTTTGAGACGAGTGACTCTCGAAAGTCCAAATAAGGTAATTCGCTCTCAGAAGGAAACGTTGTCATCCGATGATGATAACGTTATACCTGAGAAATCATGCCAACACGCGATAAGTTGTTCCGAATTCCAAAATGACGAGCTGTATTATCGTGCTGGGGGTACGAACAAATTCAAAAAAAGGAATTCCCAGAGGATAGAGACTCAATGCCCCTGTGCCAAGCTCATTCGGGCGGTACTGTCAGGATGCAACTGTGTCGAGGCAGTCCACGAGAGGGTTTCGGTGTTCGAAAGGCTCAGCACTGAGACGCCAAAGTCAAGGCCTAGACGTTTCAGACGAAGGAGAGCGTTGGTTGAAGACGGAGACTTCCCGAGGGTCACCGCTAATATGACCAACAAGGGGACATTGGCACGGGATGATCTCGAGTCGATTCTGAAAGCGTCTCGGCGTTTAACCTGTTTGCGGTCCGGAGCCATCTCACGAAGAACGTATGGGAGGGTTCGGATAAGCTCACCTTCAGAAGATGAAGAATCGGATGCTTGCTCTGCGGTCGCGTCCGACAACACTGTATCCAGCGAAGGAGAACCCCGCGAGTCATTCATGATAAGCGCGGAACAAGTGGCCAAGATGCTCGAAGAAGCCATGGCCAAACAACAGGAGACCTTCAGGCTCGAGATGCAGATGGCCATGCAGACCATGAGGGAGATGCATGAGCAGCAAATCCAGGCACTGAGGAACCAGCAAGGCGAACCAAGCCACCGTAATCAGGTTGTTCAAGAAGTTGAGCATACGGATACGGATGAAACTCGCAATGCCGATGACCCTCCCATCAACGTAGGGGGTGGTAATGAGGATGCCAACGAAGATACAAGTGAAAACTTGAAGATCAAAAGCCTCGAGAGCAAAATCAATACCTTGATGTCCGCTCAAGAGGTGAAGAAAACGGGCATTCCTTGTCCCTACCCAAGGGAGTGGGAGTCAATCCCCTATCCGGCGAAGTTTAGTCTAATCAACTTCACGCCGTTCGATGGGAAAGGTTCCCCCACTCAGCATTTGATTTATTTCAAATCGCACCTGGGTGTTATCTCCGGCAATGAGCCTCTGATGGTGCGGTCATTCGTTGGCACTCTTCGTGGAGCCGCCTTCGATTGGTACCGCCGCCTCAAGCCAGGAAGCGTGAACAGCTGGGACGATATGGAGACCATGTTCCTCACCAACTTCTTCGACGACGACACCGAGATATCCATCGGAACGTTGCTCGACGAGAAACAAAAGGACGGGGAGTTAGTCGAAACCTTCGTCAAAAGGTTCCGGAACAAAGCGTTAAATTGCCGGGACCCGATCACTGAGGAGTTCATCCTCCAAACTTGCCACAACAACCTCGCGCTGGATGTGTTGGAAGCAATAGGAACAGCACCATCCAATACTTGGAAAGACCTGAAGGTCCGAGGGGAACAAGCCGAACGCTTCCTCCGAAGGAAGAAAGCCGAGAGGGGTCAATCGACGACTAATCCTCCAAACTCAAATTTCGTCTCCCGCGGTAAGGGCAAAACACCTGCAGCGGCTGTTGACGCTAATCAAACGTCACAACAGCAGTCCCGGAGACAACAGAAAACTTCGGATCAGAGGCCTCAAAAAGAGTACTCCTTCAAGGACGAAGATGTTCCAGCCATCTTCAAATCCCTCCTTGACAATAACAAGATCAAGCTCCCACCGATCACGAATCAGGAGGAAGCCGACAACACTGCGGATCCGAAGTACTGCGCATACCACAGGAGGATCCTTCATCCCACCAACGCCTGCTTTACTCTAAAGAACAGTATCCAGACCTTGGTTGAAGCCGGCGTCATAACGCTGGAGTAAGCCAGTCAAGAATGGCGAAACTCCAGTGGGTGCACGAGTATAAACTGTATTCCCTAACTCCGACCGGTATAAGAGTATAAACTGCTCCCTGATACTCCAATAGGTATAAGAGTCTAAACTATTTTCTTTCTTCCACGGGAAGTTCCTGGAGAGTGCCATGCGTGGTATTCTTAAGGATAACCCGATCATGCGGTTAATGCAACAATAAACCCAGTTTTGCAAAGGAAGCTGGGGGTGGATAATTCATGTAACGGGAAGTTCCCGAAAGAATGTTAAATGTAATATTCTTAGGGATAACCCGGTCATGATGAATAAAGTGATAAACACTAAACTCCTAATTTCCGAACACTTGATTAAACAGGAAAGAATTTTGGTCTATCAATCATTGACCAATTGTCGAAACCCTTTGTGTTAAGTCCTTATCACTTAACATCAGGGACCCCCTTTTGAGTGATTTGTACGAATCAACATTCCTACAATGATTTGTACTCTCACTCTCACTTTCCACTTGGTCAAACCTTCCTACAGTTAGGGCCAAAACAAAAATCCCCTCTCGATTCCTTCAATGAACGAGAGGTCCACTTTCAAATCGAGTGATCAAACCTTCCTACAGTTAGGATCGTCTCAAACCCCCCATTTGGTCAAACCTTCCTACAGATAGGACCACAACCAAAAACCCCTCTCGATTCCTTCAATGAACGAGAGGTCCACTTTCAAATTGAGCGATCAAACCTTCCTACAGTTAGGATCGTCTCAAACCTCCCACTTGGTCAAACCTTCCTACAGTTAGGACCACAACCAAAATCCCCTCTCGATTCCTCCAATGAACGAGAGGTCCACTTTCAAATCGAGTGATCAAACCTTCCTACAGTTAGGGTCATCTCAAACTCTCGCTTGGTCAAACCTTCTTACAGTTAGGACCAGAACCACGAGTCACTCTCGATAAACGAGAAATTCATCCTTAGTTCGGTAATCAAACCTTCTGACAGTTAGGGTTATCCGAATCTTTTCGATTCTCGGAGTGGAGATCCCACTCTCAGTTTCACCGTTCCGGATTCTGGGGGTGGAGATCCCACCTCGAGTCTCCTTTCCAACTGGGAATAGAATATAAAATTCTTCCTTCCCACACCAATCTTTTTCCAAGAATTTTGGATTCATCATAGGTATTTTATCCCGAAACCTAAGCAGGGATAAGTCTGCGCCTAACACGCGCTGCCGGTTTAGTCTTTCACCGATTGAAAAAGACACCAGAGTTCGATTCTGGGGTATTTTATCCTGAAACCTAAGTAGGGATAAGTCAGCGCCTCACACGCGCCGCCGGTTAGTTCTTAACCGTCAAAAAGAACCCCCGTCCGCATATTCAACATTGCGGCAGGTTGTTATTAATAACACCGAAATCCATGCCTCACACGCATGGGGAATTTCATCCTGAATCCTAAGAAAGGATATGCCGATGCCTAACACGCGTCGCCGGTTTAGTCTTTTTCCGATTGAAAAAGACACCAGAGTTCGATTCTGGGGTATTTTTATCCCGAAGCCTAAGTAGGGATAAGCCAACGTCTAATACACGTTGCTGGGTAGCCTATTCCCATAACAATGGCGAAGTCTACGTATTCGAAGTCGTAGCACAAAGTCTAAGGGAGTTCATTCCTTTAGCGCAACGTTACATGCGAACGGATTTAAATAATTCGCATGCTAGCCCGACGCAAACGGTAGTCGGTAAAGGCTAATCAAATCCGTTTAAGGCTGGGGGTTAGCCAAAAACCCCAAAGTCAGCGCCTAACACGCGTCGCCGGGTAACCTATTCCCGTGACAAATGGTAAAGTCTATGTATTCAACATCATAGCACAAAGTCTAAAGGAGTTCATTCCTTTAGCACAACGTCACATGTGGAACGGATTTAAACAATCCGCATGTAAGCCCGATTCAAACGGTAATCGGTAAGAGCACCTCAAATCCGTTGAAGGCTGAGGATTTTCCAAAAATCCTAAGTCAACGTCTCATACACGTTGCTGTTTAGTCTTTTCACAGGAGAAAGACGAAGTCTACGTATTCGAAGTCGTAGCACAAAGTCTAAGGGAGTTCATTCCTTTAGCGCAACGTCACATGCGGAACGGATTTAAACAATCCGCATGCTAGCCCGACTCAAACGGTAGTCGGTAAAGGCTCATCAAATCCGTTGATGGCTGAGAATTTGCCAAAAATTCTATGAATACGAGTCATTGACGCATCAATTTTACAAATTGGTCTCATGACTCAAGTATCTGCTACGCTCCAACTCCTTATGAGCTTAAACTGTGTATACTCCAGCAGACGTACGAGTATAAACTGTGTCAAACGTCGAACAACGCATTACAATGAAGCCTGGACGCCGGACAACGCGTCGCGATGAAGCTCAAACGCCGGACGACGCCGTCAATCGATGAGCAGTTCTATGTTGAAGCAACCAACTCGAGCTAAAAGTCATCAAGAATCGGTTTCAAGTTCAAAATTCCAACAACGGTCAGACAATAAATGCAGCACCGGAATCCTCACAGGCGTTCTACAAAGCACTGAATGACCTGAAGGAATTGAAGGAATCCAGAACAGAAGCCATTCCAAAGTCCCGCTACACCGACTGAAGGTTGGGACAATCACATCCAAAGTATTCCAGACTCTTCTATAAAAGAATGAGGCTGAAATACTTTGGAGGAGGTATCTGTAGGCGTATAAAATTGCCTATAGGTCCCTTATCACAGCTCGACGACGCCAATTCAACAAACGGACCATCGAGCGACGTATCCAAGCACGACCGTTATCCCGCCAACGTCGAAGCCAAGCCATACGCAACGGAGCAGGTTAACGAGGCGACGAAGCCAACAAATCGCACCTAAGTATTGGAATGCATCCACTCGCACGCGGAATCAAACCAACGTTTCGGGGAATCACCGAGTCATCTAAACAAGAGCGAACTCGGTGATATAACGATCGAATCAAGATCAATTCCGGACTCGAACTCAGAAGTGGGTTTACTGCCAAATCAGGAATCGGATCAAAACGAATCGAATCCGAACAAGTCAACTACACAACCGAATCGAAGTCCAAATCAACAACGAATCGGAACCGGAAACACCGGAAAACCCGAACGACGGACGAAACGAACACACCCGGGGGGACTCGGCCCGAACCGAACCAACCCGGGGTGGCTCGGCCCAAGCCCAGCCACCCCACGGTGGCGCGGCATGAGCCGAGCCACCCCAAGGTGGCCGGCAGCCCCCCTCTCCCCTTGTGTGTTGTGTACACGTGCATACGCACAGGTTCGTTTGGCTATAAATAGGAGGAGTGTTGTTCATTCAAAAAGGTTAGATTTTGGAGGAGGCGAAGCCCTGCTGGATTGGAGATTCAAAACTTAGAAAAGATTCAATCTTTGGAGGCTTCAAGACTTGTTCATCCGGATCTGGTGCTCAGCGATCGACAACGTCAAATAAGGCAGGAGATCGAGAGAATCGGATCTGAGATCTACACGATCACACTCCGGATCTAAGCTTGGTTCTTAGATCCCGAGCATCGAGCGGTTGTTTCCTTGGTGAAACAATCCCTCCCGACTATTATTCCCTTGGTGGAATAGTACCCGTCATATCGTGTAGATCCGACCGGATCGAGATCACGCGGTGGTCCACGGCAAACAACCCCGGCGCAGGCAAAGAACCCACACAAGCGAGTGACCGCAAAACAGGAGCTCGCGATTCGTTCGACAAACAAGGAAACAAATTGTAATCTTTCTTTTTCGTATTTTGATTTTCATTGTAACCGGCTCTTATAAAAGACCGGATCTTTGTAATGCATAAAGTTGTTAACTAAGATGGCAATGATATCAATGAAGAAAGGCACAAATTTTCCCGCGAACAAATCTCTTTGAATTAATCATGGCTATATGGTTTTAAGATCTCAAGTTTTAGATCTAACATATAAATCCTTTTTGTATAATAATTTGTTCAAAAATCCTTCTGAAAAAGTTCTTATAGGTTTGTTATGGGGTACAACTGTTTCCAAATGTATGATCTGATGAGCCGACACCTTTACCCACCAAGCGGACCGGCTCGGAAGATATTGTTGGTCAACTCAAGGCATCTCGACCCCTTAGCCGAACCGACGCGATCTGCCGACTCGGAAGGCAGTGTTAGGCGGTATAAAAATCAGCATTCAAGAGATCAACACTCCTTGGAATCGACCTGAAGGACAGTCGAGCCGTCACTCCCCCAATCAAGTCAACATCATTCCTCAAAGGCGACTCGAGAGGCGGACTCAGTCGACCCTCTTCATATCAAAAAATCACTACTCAACGTTAGCTAACACTCCTCCCGAGGACGACCCAGAATATTACTTCTCAATATTATTTAACCTTTGATGATCATCATTATGTCCCCATCCTCAGCCGTCTGAACTCTCGTTGGCTGCTGGCTCCCAATGTCGCTAAAATGACCTCCCGTCACTCATAAACCGACAAGACTCGTCGGCTGCTGGCTCCCAATGTCATTGAAGTGATCTCCCGTCACTCATAAACCGCCACGTATAAAATAAAGGGTGGCTCAACCTCCAGGTCACCCCTCACCACCGTCTTACAGTATACTCATAAAGTGACCAATCTGCCATTGGCATCCTCTATAAATACAGATGTTATTCGCCATAAACAGGGGGGTTGGCAAGTTGGCAGGTTGGCAATCTAAACTTTCCTCCTGATCAAATCTAAGAGATCATCGTCTCTAATGCACATAGCATAAGAACACAGTTCGATTACTCCACTCAAGCTCAAGTTCATCAACTGACTTGATCATCGGAGGTACCACGGGGGAAACAAGTCCCTCCCTTTCATGATTCTTACATGTGCAGGACATTTCTTGTTCATGCAGAAGAATCAAGAATTCCAGTCCAAGGATCGGGCATAAAGTCGGAGGAGAGTCGGCTCCATCTCTCATCCTCTCCCTCTTCGTTGGCACGCAAAGATCTGAACTGCATCCATCAGCGGAAAGCTCTCATCGGCTGTGTGATATCAAACATCAACAGTTAACACGAGGAAAACATTTATGTATAGAATTTTGACACTTAAAGTACGAAAATTGCTGAAACAGTTGCTTTTGTGTACTTCTTGTATGTAATTGGGCTTCTTTTTCTTTTGATGTAGTAATACTTGTGCAATACGTTTTCTGGTAAAACCATTTATCTCTACGCCCACCTATAAATACATACCCTGCAGTTTTTTATTTTTATTTTTTGCTTTTTGACTGGTGTTCCTGAGTCTCCATAAGAAAACAAAGGGCAGCTGGATGTTCCATGTGAGCACGCACTTAATTTTGTCATTAGAATTTAAACAAACCTATTCAAATGAAAACAGCAAATATAATAATAACCACAAATGTCATTTCTGTCTTGAGAACTGAGACAAAGCCGGCTACTTCGAATGCTAATTAACTAAAAGACACCTACTTAAATTAATATACTGCAACAAACTAAATGGACAGAGCAATTAATTCTCAACTATAAAAATTCACACCAAATTAAGCTGTTTGTGTTGGAATGCGGGGAATATTCTCATGTGTCTCTCTGTTTGAAAGGTTTAAATCTCTACAGTTCACCCATCCATCTTCTATATGGATTTGGATCCTCTCCACTACAAAAAAGTAGTGAAGAGACCACTACTTTTAATCTCAAGCGTTGATTATTTAGTAGGCGGTTAAGATACAATCTAAATCTAACACTTACCATACCTCCGTGTATTGCACTCATTCCTAATTTGCACTAAAAGAAAAAAATCATAACCATCAACTAGATAATCAATGGTTGTGATTATGTAGTGGTCCCTCCACTATTTTTTTTGTAGTGGAGAGGATCCGAATCCCTTCTATATAGAAAGTGTTCAGATAAAATTCACATTTTTTTCATAACAAATTTCTCTGTCCAGAGTAGCGGAGCCACGTGATACTTGCGCAAGATTTTGGAAAAAATATATATAGAGAGAGAAGAAGATGAAAATACAAGGCGATCTTGAGCTTGATGCATTCACTTACAACATGGCGCTCCATACAAACAAGGGCCGATGGATAATGCTACCTAAAATTTACTTTTTGCAATACCTATACTTGCATTATCTTTGGTCATTCTATTCGAGGACAATGGGAAGAAGCTATGAGCACTACAACAAAATGCACTCCGCTCAAAGCTAGGTTTTGTACCGACTCCGACGACGGAGGAGCAGGAGGACGAAGCATCTCCTTCGCTGATGTTTGCGCCTTGGGATTCATCGTCAGCCAGGATTATTTTTTCGCCTAGGGGAAAAATAAAAATTCCTGGCTACGCCACTGTTTGTCCACGAAATAAATTGTTAACCCGTCGTAATTTGCTCCATACAAAATTACGTAAAATAGATAATCCATCTAGACGAGGTAAAATGAGTTCCTTCTCCATTACAGATGGTATAATTTGAGTAATTAATTATCGATACAGCTATAACCTAGTATATATAGCAAATCAAGAAAGGATTTAGGGTGGAAATTAAATTCCTCGATTGATGTTTGATGCAATCAACTTTTTAAAGTGCGATTTTAGGTGTGGATCCTCGCAGTGTGACTTCGCAAATCAAGGAAGCTGCTAGTTAATTAAAAGGAAGCGTCTTCATAAAATCAACCAATAATTCAGCCTTTCGTGTCTCCCAAAGTTTGAACAACCAGCCTACATTAATAGACTTAGTATTACTCAAAAGAAACATATAAAATAAGTTGACTAGTGTTCTTTGGTTCGTTTGTGCATCACGTTCATGCACTCACATCGATCAGGAAGAAATTAAAGGTGTAGATGTCATGATATTGAAAAAAATTTCATGGTGCCCCCAACGCGTGCGTGATGATGTAAATGCCAATATATATAAAAATAGTTAATGAAACGTTTACGATCGAGCGTCGTCTCTTTCCGTGTTTGGCTTGGTTTTTGACTTGGTCTTGAGCAAAATGGATACGCGCCTAACTTTGAGTGCGCATCACATGATTCAATTGTTCTGTGCAACAAAAAAACAACACTTTGTGTGAATGTTTCCTTAGCCATCAATTAACACGCTGCTCAGTTCATGCGCGCGCAATGATAACTTGGACTCACGCTGACGTCAGTTCAAAGATAACGCATCCAAGTTCATACTCCAGATATCAAAGTATAGTCCCAGATTGGCTAGGATTTGTATATTTTGATGGCATGTGTTTAATATATATATATATGTATCTCCTACTTGACTGAAAGCTGCAACATGACAGAAAATTAGGATATATCTGAAAATGCTGCTTAATTTCCCGCTGAAATACTATACTTTGTTTAGTGCCCTTCGGTTAATTAATTTCGACATCATTTAGTGCTTGCGTGCATTGTGTAAAAGGTTGCCTGAAGCATAACTGGAAACCAAAAAATTGTGAAAGCGATCATTGCACATCCATCAAGCAGATCTTTTTAAGATTTAATGACGATGTAAAGTTAGCAGCCAAAGTAAAGGGGTTTAAACTTCTTCCCTAAGTAGATCCAAAGATATTAATGCTCAAGTCTTGCCAGTGACAGGTAATGCAGCAAAAAAAAAAAAATTTGTCGAGACCTTTTCTTCTTCTTTTTAAAGACGTGATATGCAAGTATAAAGTCATCCGCTGAGTACTAGTTCAAGAGGAAGGAAGCAAATTAACTTTACAGGTTTCGCCGATAACGGTATAAAGGATTTGGAATCAGCTGGTCGACACAATCTACAGAGGTGCTCCTCTGCGTTATTCTATATATGTGTGTTGGTTATTCTATTCTGAAATCTAGCATGCATGGTTCATCTAAGTTATTTGTGTTCGCTCCTTTAATTAATACTTTCTTCGATAAAGTTTATGTGATGCAGCCCAAATTCCATTATCCTGATCAAAAAAGGGAAAGGAAAAAAGATTCTACAAAGCAAAGATAGGCATGAATGACACGAATATATAGCTTTTGATTATCTCACCGTCAACATATAATATAGTATTTAATGTAACCAAAAAGCTAGTACTTTCTTCATTGGTGTCCATAACTACATTCCACTATCAATTATGCACGTAATGATATAAAACACAACTATATAATCTCCTAAATCTTCATTAAAGCATTACGTATCATCTAAACGATGGCGGATAAGAGTTCATCCAAACACACAGCTAAATTAAGAAAGATGTGTTAGGACCGTGTCCATGCATCTCAGATCCAGCAAGATGCATCCCCATCTACAAAAGACTATAATATTTTTCTCCGCAGAACAGATCGACTTTACTTAGATGCATTAATAGTACCGTAAAAGTATTGAAATTGCTGAATAATGGCATAGCCTTTTTCATTGATATTAGGAGATATTTATAGGATTACACGAAAAGCAATTAGTTATATAAAATCTAAAACTACCTGATTAGTTACATAATTGTTGGAGCTAAAAGGGGTAAGCGAGCTGTAGAGATATTAACAGAATACCATACAATAGGAAAGAATCACAGGGCAGTGTCGACTAAGACCGCCTTTCGTGTCGACTCATAGGGTGTCGTCTCGATCGTCTCGTCTGGTTTGGTGTCGTCAGAGCGTGTTGAATGAGGATACTGAAGACTCCTAACTATAGCTCGGAACTCGGTTGGGTCAGTAAGGGTTTTACCCGACTAAAGTGTAAGGACGGGCGAGGTGGCACGTGGAGTTGCGACAGTGCGAGCATCTGTCATCTTTGTCCGAGCCAGCAAGTCGGCATTGTATCTTCACTGTGAGCGGAGAAGTTCTTGAGGATGAGAAACAACTTCAACTCTAAGGAAATATTCAAGTGGTCTGAGGTCTTTGAGCGAGAAACGACGTGCGAGCACCGAGATGAAGTCTAGAACTGATGCTGCATTGTTATCTGTGATGATGATGTCATCAACGTAGACAAGTAACATGTAGTCTTGCCAAGCCAAGGTAACTCAATTGTGATGTTCTCCAACGAACTTAATATGTTTCCGTTCGCTGTTATACGCAGGCTTGTATATCTTAAATTCCTTTCGTTTGTTCATTTTATAGCTCCTTTATCATTGTCTGATCGCATTCAAGCTTTATTGGCGGATGAAGATCCTGCTCAAGCCGTTATCGGTGCTGACGTTCAAAGCTTTGTCACTTTCTTGAACATCGTGATTGATCGAATTCTCCTTAAAGGTTCATCCTTTGAACCTTTCAAGAAATCTCTCGATCATCACGTATCCGGAATTAGAGCGCATGGATGCGTTGAATTATCAGACTCAATTGAAGCTTACTTGGTCGATCTTAGACAACATATCGAACGGTTGCAGAGCTTTCGTGTTAGTGGTGCGTCTTCATATATTACTTCCCAGATAGATCTGAAATTGCAGGAGTGGCGTGATTCTCAAAAATCCGCTGAATCTGAACTTCAAATGCTGAGAACTCGCATTAATCAACTCCGGGTGAGTGCTACCACAAAGACGCAAATTAAGGCAGACTTATATCGTGATTTGGAGTCACGTCGAGTAGAGGTGGCACAATTAGAGAAACAACTTGCTGCAGCTAAGGAAGCTTGTGAGACTTTGGAGTCTGATTTAGCGGAGGTAACTCGGGCTGAGGTGGACATACTCCGACAGCTGAATCTTCAGGATAAGATTTTCGCTGACAAGGAACAAGAGATGGCCAGAATTCAAAGCATCGATGAAAGAAAATTTAAAGCTAATCTGATACCTGAGCTCGAACTGGCTTATGCTACAAAACTTTCCCAATTAGAAGATGAACTTCGCCATTACAAATTGTTGTAATTTTGAAAACATTTCTTTTTGTGCTGTTTTGTTTGAACTCTTTGATTAATATAGTGAACTTTCTTGCTCATTGATTATTCACTTTTGTTTGAAATGAATAACCATAATAATTGTAGGATTTTTGGCAAATCCTCAGCCATCAACGGATTTGATATGCCTTTACCGATTACCGTTTGAATCGGGCTAGTATGTGAATTATCTAAATCCGTTTCACATATAACGTTGAGCTAAAAGACTTAAATTCTTTTAGACTTTAAACTACAGCATTGAATGTGTAGGCTACATGTGTTAGATGTAGGCTTATCTCTAATAAGGGATAGAGATAACATCCCCCATGCGTGAATGACATGGATTTTAAAGTGTAGATCGGTTATGTTTTCTATGAAAACGAACTTGAGTTTGTGAAGAAAGAACTTGGATATTCCAGTTCAGAGTCTCTTGTTTGTTGGTAGAGAAAACCCGGGATTGGAGAGGAAGAATTTTATATTCTATCTCCTGGTCTCTTGTTTGTTGGTAGAGAAAAACCCAGAAATGGAGAGGAAGAATTTTATATTCTATCTCCTGGTCTCTTGTTTGTTGGTAGAGATAAACCCAGAAATGGAGAGGAAGAATTTTATATTCTATCTCCTGGTCTCTTGTTTGTTGGTAGAGATAAACCCAGAAATGGAGAGGAAGAATTTTATATTCTATCTCCTGGTGTGAAGGAAACTCACAGTGGGATCTCCACTTAGGGAATCCGAATTGGTTTGAATAACCCTAACTGTCATAAGGTTTGATTATTCAGTTTGTGGACCTCTCGTTCATGGAATGAATCGAGAGGAGATTTTGGCTTTGGTCCTAACTATAGGAAGGTTTGACCAAGTGGGGGTTTTGAGATGATCCTAACTGTTTAAAGGTTTGATCATTCGA
The DNA here is from genome assembly GCA_022839385.1 of Asparagus kiusianus. Taxonomy (NCBI): domain Eukaryota; kingdom Viridiplantae; phylum Streptophyta; class Magnoliopsida; order Asparagales; family Asparagaceae; genus Asparagus; species Asparagus kiusianus. The sequence continues at coordinate 66,109 of BQKN01066088.1, forward strand.
CTTGTGGATCTCTCATTCATGGGACGAATCGAGAGGGGATTTTGGTTTTGGTCCTAACTGTAGTAAGGTTTGACCAAAAGAGGAATAGGAGTAAGGTACAAATAACAATGAGTTTGTCAATTTGCACGAACTACTCGGTGAGAAATTTTGGTTTCAAATATAAGAATTTGACATGAAATAACGGGTCAACTGATACAGACCGATGACTTTTGATCGATCTGATTATTGGGGAATTTCATGGTACGGGGTTACGAATCATCGAGTTTCTACTTCCATGATTGCGTCAATGGGTTTTGTGAGGAAAGATTAACTGTTATTAAAACTTATCTCAACAAAAGTAATAAGAACATATTATTCACATGATTACTCTTTATTCATGATAATCAACTGATGACGGATTATCCTGAAATATCCTGTATAGGACTCTCTAGGAACTTTCCGTTTTACATAGGTTATCCTGAACGTATTATGGGTAATATTTTTTCAGGAACTTCCCATTTATTGGCATCATTAATTTATTGCCATCCTGGGTAATCAGGCGATATGCACCGTTTGAATAGACGGTTTCTATTACAAATGGTCCTTCCCATTTGGGTTCAAATTTTCCTTTCTTCTTAGAAGTGAGAATCATAGGTCTTCGGACGGCAAGAACTAGATCTCCTTCTTTAAAACTTCGTCGTCGAACCCTTTTATCAAAAGTCCGAGAAATTCTAGCTTGATAAAACTCGATCTGTTGCTGAGCTTCCAAGCGCTTTTCGTCTAACATCTCTAACTCTTCGAGACGTTTCTGATGATGTTCTTCCGTCGTCATTCCCGTTGCGAGAGCGATGCGGAGAGAAGGAATTTGTATTTCCAATGGGAGAACAGCTTCACATCCATATGTTAAGGCATATGGAGTTGCTCCGGTAGGTGTACGGACAGTTGTGCGATAAGCCCATAAAGCTTCGCCAAGTTTGTCGTCCCAATCTCGTTTATTGGTTTTCACCAACTTGGCCAAGATTTTGATGATGGTCTTGTTAAAAGCTTCGGCCAATCCATTAGCCGTAGGGTTATAAGCCGTCGATGAAACGTCCTTAATCCTGAATTTGCCGCAGAACTTGATGAATGCATTACTGACGAATTGAGGACCATTATCATGCACTATTCGCCTTGGAACACCAAACCGATATATAATATGGTGTTTGATAAACTTGATAACATCACTCGTCTTTACTTCTCTAAGTGGAACTGCTTCTGCCCATTTCGAGAAGTAATCGGTGATTGCCAAAATGAAGCGGTCCCCTTTAACCGATGGTGGGAAGATAGGACCTACGATATCCATTCCCCAAGTTTCGAATGGCCACGACGTTGCCGACGGGTGCAAATACTCAGGAGGTTGATGCATATAATTTGCATGTAACTGACATACTTCACATCGTCGTGCGTAGTCAACTGCATCCTTTACCATAGTTGGCCAATAATATCCGATTCTTCTAAGTCGATCGCAAAGTTTAGGACCGGGCTGATGCGCACCGCATATTCCATTATGCGCCTCTTTGAGTGCTTGTTCTGCTTCTTTGCCGGATAAGCAACGGAGTAGAAGACCGTCGTACGATCGTCGATACAACATTTGTGCTGTGGCGTTGTAGTAAAATCTCGGTGCTCTTCGCCGAATCGATTCCCTTTCTTTTACATCTTCAGGCAATATACCATGTAGGACGTAGTCGATAATGGGAAAGCGCCAATCTCGAACTTCGGGTTCAACTGCTGTTGAGTATACTTCTTTAACATCCGAGTCGTAGATTGGAACGATAAGCTGGTGAGTCTTCACTGTAATCAATTGTTCTGTTTCGGGAGGTTGAGCCAATGATACCGACAATGCCGCCAATGCGTCTGCATACGCGTTTTGGAGACGTGGAACGTACTCAATGAAAAATCCTTCAAATGAGTCTGCCATCTCAATAGCCACCTGATGGTATGGAATCAGGTCTGGACTTCTGACTTCATACTCTCCTCGTATTTGATTCACTACCAGTTGAGAATCCCCAAAAGCTTCAAGGTATTCGACCCCCAGCTCTTTGGCAAAATTGAGTCCAATTATTAACGCGTTGTACTCGGCCACATTATTAGAACATGGTCCGGTCAACGAGTATGCTCTAGGCAAGACATGCTTTTCCGGGGAAACAACTTTTCCATCGTAGGTTCCATTAATCTTCTTTCGATTACAGAAAAATTACAATGAAAATAAGAAAAATTACAACTCTTGAAGAAAATAACACAGAATTCGTTTATCGAACACTGTTTTGTGGGACTTTGCCTATGTCGGGAGTGCTTTGGCTCGTGGACCACCGATTCGAAGATCGTAAGGTTATTTTGATATCCTTCCTTCGTTTATCGAAGTATGGATTTGAAGCGAATATCCTATCGATGTAAGATATTCACTCTTCCAAAGATCAAGTCTGAGCTAGATCTCTAGGAATCACCGAATGATGCTTGTCAAAGGGTGAAAACTCTCTCTTTCTTCCTCAAAATCTCCAAAAGCTCAAGTCTCCTCTGCTCCAATCTGCTCTCTCCCTTTTGTTCCGTGTATAGGAGGGTATTTATAGGGGTAGAAGTGCACCACAGCGAATATAAGGCAAAATAACTGCCCAAGTGTTCACTCTTTGGCCGCTGCAGTCTACACTGCCGCGGCTATTGGCGCGGCAGTATAGGCTGCCGCGGCCGAAGAGGTAGTTACCAGCACGTTCCATCGTGCTTGAAACCGCTCTTCCACGATCTTTAACCACTTTTTTACGTGGTTTAACGGCTTTTCCACGTCAGCACACGTTCTATTTCTAATATATCGCCACGTGGACTTCAGAAACCATCGTATAACTGCCTCGTAACCGTCACAACACTCCTCTAAAATAGCCGCGGCACCCTAGGTTGTAGCGCCCATGCCGCGACACTATATGCTGTCGCGCCTTAGCCGCGGCGCTATGGGTTGCCGCGCCTTAGCCGCGGCACTCTATCCTGCCGCGCCTTAACCGCGGCACTCTGTCCTGCCGCGCCAGTAAGTGTTGTTTGATGACGTGTAAATTGTTCTTCCATGTTGTTTTGATTGGTATTTGGATGTCTGTAAGTATTTTTTGATGCCTACAGAAGCGAGATGCAAGAAGGAACTATTGAAGCTCATTGTACAAGGCTCGAGGGGCTTGTTTGAGACCGTAGATCGCCTTCCGCAATCTGCAGACGTGATGTGGGTTATCGGCATTAACAAAACCTTTAGGTTGAGCCATTAAGACATCTTAGTGAGGGTGCCTTGTAGAAAGGTATTGTTAACATCGAGTTGTCAAAGATCCCAACCTCGGCTGACGGCAGGCGAGAGGACGAGACGAACTGTGGTCGGCTTTAAAACCAGACTAAACGTCTCATGATAGTCCACTCCTGGTCTTTGGTGAAACCCCTTTGCCACTAAGAGAGCTTTGTACCTATCTATAGAGCCATCAGGTAAGTGCTTAAGTCGAAAAATCCATTTACACCCCACAATATTTTGCACACCATTAGGAGGTACCAATTCCTAGGTGCCATTACGAACTAAGGCATCAAACTCCTCAAGCATCACCTGTCGCCATCTGCTATCTTTGATAGCCTGAGTTACACATGTGGGTTCAATATCTGTGACGAGTTGAGCAGGGAGGCTAAGTTTATTGATAGGTTTGTGAATGTTGTTTCGGGAACGGGTGATGATAGGCGAGGTGCGGGTCGAAGGTGGTGGTAATGGGTTGTCTGAGACTTGGACATGTAGGGGTAAGGCCAGGAGAATGACTGGCAAGTTGCTGGGTGCTAGTTCAGGTATTGGGGCGGGTAGTTGTGGAGGCAATGTGCTTGTGGGGGTAGGCAATGTGGGAGGTGGGTTGGGAAGAGGAAGAGGGAGGGGCAAGAGGCAATGTTCGGTGTTCTACCATATCCGTTTGTGAGTTGGAGTCAACGGGCAATGAGTCGCTGGAACATGCTTCGGATGATGGGTATGAAGCTGGGAGAATGACATGATGGGAGATTCAGGTGTCGTATATCGACTCATCGGGGCAAGTGAGATGCGGATTGAGTTTAGTCATGGGAAAGTCTTACTCAACAAATTGAACATGACGCGAGATGAAAGTCTTTTGAGTTTGTGGATCAAGATATATATAAGCACTCTGTGTAAGGGAGTAGCCAAGGAAGACACAAGGCGTGGAGCGACTGACAATTTTGTGAGGCGAGTATGGATGAAGCCAAGGATAACACAGGCAGCCAAAAGCTCGAAGTTTGGAGTAGTTTGGTGGTGACTTAAATATATTATGAAAGAGAGATGTCATATGAAGAGTAGGTGTAGGGAGACGATTTATGAGGTAGACTGCAGTGGAGAAGGCATATGACCAGAAGGAGAGTGGTAAGACAACTTTAGAGAGAAGAGAAAGACCTGTTTCAACAATTTGACAATGTCTTCGTTCTGAAAAACCATTATGTTCTGGAGTGTGAGGTAGCGAGGTGAGATGCGAGATGCCATTTGTGGATAGATATGTCGCTAGTCCAGTGGATTTGGCGAGACCCATGTATTCCCCCCATTATCTGAGTAGAAGGTTACTATTTTCTTTTAAAGTAATTTTCAACAAGGGCTTGGAAATAAGGAAAAATATTGGCGACATCAGATTTACGTTTGAGAGGGTAAAGCCATATTTAGTGAGTGAAGTGATCTACGAAAATGACGTAGTATTTGTAACCATCGACAGAATAAATAGGCGAAGTCCACACATCAGAATAAATAGTTTGCAGAGGAGAAGTAGACATAATTGATGATTGAGAGAAAGATAGTTTATGACTTTTATTGCAAAGACAGTCGTTACAATAAGATTGCTTTGAATTTAAATGAATCTAAAGCTAGACCGAGTTTAGAGATGATATGACGTTGGATTGACTCGGATGGATAACCAAGATGATGATGCCAGTCACTAGAAGACACTTTGATACTGGAGTGGGCCGAAGGATGAGGTGCAAGTTGCAAGGTTTGCCGTTCATACACACCCTCTTTAGGTTGTCTTTCTAGCAGTGTTGCCCCTAGCAGTAGATCCTTCACATGAAAGGAAGATGGTAAGAACTCAATAGACATATTATTTGATTTGTAAAATTGAGATATGGAAATAAAATTTCTTTTCATGTTAGGAACAAATAAAACATTATGTAATTTAAACGTATGTGAGGATGCTTTAAGAGAAGAGGAGCCAATTTTGGATGTGTAACCCAGTACCATCACCGATAATAATGTCGTTAGACCCATCGTACAGAGCATGAAGGGAGAGGTTGTCGAGATCTATTATGATATGGTGGGATGCCCCATTGTCGAGAATCCATGTTGGGGTTTCGACATCTAATGTTGTGGTAACATGCGCCTTTGGTTGCCACTGAGATCCAGTGTGCGAGGTGCGAGGGATGCCTTGTGAGGAGGAGAGTACCAGCTGAAAGAGAGGACACTGAGCGATAGTGTGGCCTTGTTGTTGGCATCCTTAACACTTCCTGAGATACAACCTCTACTGGTGAGATGTGGCTTGCAGAAACTGAGACGGCTGTCGTCTTAGAGTGGGGTGTGAAGATTGCAACTTGTTGGACGAGGAGCGGTTTGAACTATTGCACCTGGTCGACGCAGCGTTAGCCATAGCGGGGTGCGGGGTTGAGACAGATTACGACTGCTGAAGCGCGAGTTCCCTGTTGATGAGTTTCTCATGAAGCTTGTCAAACGAGATGGGGTTGTCCCTACCTTCCGCTATATCAGCGATTTGGCTATAGTTATCATCGAGACCTTCTAAGATTTTCTCAATGACTTCCTCATGGTTCATTGGTTAGTCGAGTGTAGCGAGGCGATCAGTTCGGCACTTGACATATTGCATATAATTCGAAACAGATTGTGATCCCTTCATGGCTCGCTTGATCTGGTCCTTAATTTGCTTGATGTGACCACGTGTCAGGCGAGCATAGGTGTTGGTGAGAGTCTGTCATGCTTCGCGAGAGGTAGTCGCCTGTTGGATGAGAGGGATGAGAGAGGGGGAAATGGAACCGACAAGGGCACCAAACAACAGTTTGTCTTGTCGAGTCCAATGCAGAAAATCTGGGTTGGGAGCTTCAACGTTGTTAGTGGTGATGGTGCGAGGAGGACATGGATGAGATCCATCTATGTATTTGTAGAGGTCATAGCCGAAGAGAATGACCTCAATCCGGAGTTTCCAAGCAATATAATTTGTGGAAGTCAATTTATGGATAGATTGATGGGAAGTGTTGATGAGTTGAAGGTTTTGGATTGGATTTTCTGGGTTGGGGATGATAGTGATTTGAGACTCGGTCGTCATAGTGAAGAATGCGGCTAGGGTTTGCAAAGGAGTGGTGGGAGGAGGTCTAGAACATGAGATCTAGAACGGCTCTGATACCATGTAAAAGTATTAAAATTACTGAATAATGGCATAGCCTTTTTCATTGATATTAGGATATATTTATAGGATTACAAGAGAATCAATTAGTTACATAAAATCTGAAACTACCTGATTAGTTACATAATTGTTGGAACTAAAAAGGGTAAGTGATCCGTCGAAATATTAACAGAACATCATACAATAGGAAAGAATCACAGGGCGGTGTCGACTGACACTGCAGGACGAAGATCCCAACCTCGGTTGACGGCAAGTGAGAGGACGAGGCGAACTGTGGTCGGCTTTACAACCGGACTAAACGTCTCATGATAGTCCACTCTTGATCTTTGGTGAAACCCTTTGCCACTAAGAGAGCTTTGTACCTGTCCATAGAGCCATCGGGTAAGCGCTTAAGTTGAAAAATGCATTTACACCCCCACAATATTTTGCACACCATTGGGAGGTACCAATTCCTAGATGCCATTACGAACCAAGACATCAAACTCCTCAGACATCGACTCAAAGGGTGTCGTCTCGTCTGGACTCGTCTCGTCTCGTCTGGTTTGGTGTCGTCAGAGCGTGTTGACTGACACTGTAGGACGTGTCGGCTAAGACCGCTTTTCGTGTCAACACAAGGGGTGTCGTCTCGTCTGGACTTGTCTCGTTTGGTCTCGTCAGAGCATGTCGACTGACACCGTAGGTCGTGTAGACTAAGATCGCCTTTCGTGTCGACATAAGGGGTGTCATCTAGTCTGGACTCATGTCGTCTCGTCTCGTCTGGTCTGGTTGCAATTCCTTAATAAATAGTACTATGATCTGATAGATACAAAATTTTTCCTTCTCCTATAAATGATTGCTCTTATGCCATCAACTAATTGTAACATTTAATGGCTTTCTCAACTTTCAAATGCCAATCCTAGGACTATAGGATATACAACAAAGCTACCTTCTAGCAACTCACCAGCACCAAATCGTAAAGTTCCAAAATATATCCAAAACAGAAAGACATTGATAAACCATACTTTTGGAATTGAGAGTATGGTTTTTGTTTGTAATTGTAGGCTGTCTAAAAATCACAATGGATAGTTAATCCCCCATCAAACACCGATGATGGAAGTTACAATCTGACGACTTCCAGAAGGCTACAATTTGAGGATTTCCACGTAGAAGGTTACAATCTGACGACCTTCACAACAACTAATGAAAGCCCCAATTCAACAGCTTTTACAATCAACATCGGGAGTTACAATCCGACGACTCTCATATTTTCAAGGAGCCAAGACGAAAGTTACAAGGTGACGATCTTTGCGACGCTCTAACAAAATAGACTACAAATCAACGGTCTCTTCAAACTAAAATGCAGATATCTCTCAAACCGTAAGGAATTTGGCGAAACTGAGAATGCAAACCAAACCCAATGGGGTTGGTTTGGTCGGCTCCGTCTCGTCGAGATAGCCGATTTTCATATATAATTCGTCCAATTCCGACCTACGGTTTGAAAGTTATGACCTGTTCTTCGTAGCAAGTCATGTTCTGAAGTCCGTCTACAAGATCGGACTTCGTCAGAACATTGGACTTAGTCTGAAGCTCGCCAAGCCCACCTAAGGTTCGCCTCTGCATTACAGAATCAAAACGCACAGAGCTACGGCCCAACTCTGCGTTTTCAACATCAAAACGCAGAGTTAATCTTTAAAACGGCCAACTGTGCGTTTACAGGCTCAACTGTGCGTGTTCAGCCGATAACTCTGCGTCTCAGAGTTCATCTGTGCGTTCAGCCACCAACTCTGCGTCTCAGAGTTCATCTGTGCGTTCAGCCACTAACTCTACGTCTCAGAGTTCATCTGTGCGTTCAGCCACCAACTCTGCGCCTCAGAGTTCATCTGTGCGTTCAGCCACCAACTCTGCGTCTCAGAGTTCATCACGCTGCGCGGCATGTGCGTTCGACCACCAAAATAGGCTTAACTCTGCGTTTTCAGCCTAAAACGCAGAGTTCGGACCCTGAACGCTATTTCTCAGCGTTTGACTCGTTCAAAGCACGAACTGAACAGTTCTAGGAACTGTTTTCCCCCACGATTTGAGGGATTTCCGCCCCACTCAGGAGCGGATTAAGGGGGGGCAGTTACCACCCGTAACCCCCTATAAATATCAGAAACTCATTCAGAGTTGGGGATCGGATTTTCTCATCAACAAGGGAGATTCGGTCAAGAGATTGGCTTTTGGGATCTGAAGCTTGGCAGCAAAGAAGAGCCTTCATCCTTCGGCTAGGATTTTGGAGATCGGCAACAGGATCCTATTCGGCCTTGGCTTATTAACCGAACTTTCGGTTTAAATCAACTCTTTCATAGAGTTTCAAACTCGATCTGAGTTATCAACTCGTCCAGAGTTTTAAAACTTGCTTTGCAAGTTCTTCTAAACTCGGTCAGAGTTTCAAATTTGCCCTGTAAGTTCTTCTAAACTCGGTCAGAGTTTTAAGACTTGCCACGCAAGTTCTCCACAGCGTCAAATCGTGAGGAGAAGACCACGTTCCAGTGAATCAAGACGTTCGGATCGTCAACGGAGAGCAAACTCGATGCGATCAATCGAGGGAGGCACTCCATCACCACCGTGAAGAACCCAGAATTAAACAAAGGGGAGAGTCAAATTCATTCTCCTCTCTTTTGTAATCGGGATCCAAATTGTAATCGATTTTGAGAGAATACAAGTCAAATTTTCTTTCATTGTCTTTTTACTGCAAATTTTCCAACAAACAAAAGATGGCGACTCTGCTGGGGACTAGCTTCTCTGACGAAGAAGTGGTGGTGCAATCCGACGTCAACCTCGCTGGAACAACGGTCAAAACTCTGGTCATCGAGTTCGATCAAGCCAAGTTTGAGGAGGCCCTCTCCTCTGGATCCCTTAGCCACAAGGCTATGCGCAAGATCCACAAAGTTTTCGAGGAGACTAAAGCTCCAGTTGCGGTCAACTCATCTAAAGACTTTCTCCCATGGGGGTTGCACTGTTCATACAGTCCCCTCCCTAAAGGAGAAGACTTAGCTTCGGCACAATTCCCAAAAAGCCGATCCTCCAATCAACGCGAACTCCGCGTTTGCGAACCTCAACACGAGCTCTGCATAAGCCAAGCTAAACGTAGCCCTCAGGAGTGCGTTTCCCAAATAAAACGCAGCCTTCAGAGGTGCGTTTCAACATCAAAACGTAGACCGCAAAACTGCGTTGATCTGGCAGAACGCAACTCTCAGGAGTGCGTTCAAGATCCAAAACGCAGACTTACGAACTGCGTTAACCAACAAAAACGCAACCTC
>BQKN01066088.1:84699-100621 GCA_022839385.1 Asparagus kiusianus
AAGATAAACTTTTATTAATAATGTTCCTTTTTAAATAACTCAATATATCTTGTAGCTACTCCCACTTTTCTCATCACATTAAAACAATCTAACAACTTTGAATATGTTCACATGTTGAATAATGCAAAGATTGTTTAGCTAACGAGATGTTAAAAGTAGATTGAGGAGCATCGTTCCAAGAATCATCACGTCGAATCATGTACCATTCGATTGAAGAATCAACAACTATCAAATCAAAGAAGTCAATATGCTGTAAGAATGAGATTCATATGGTTGTTACCCGGTTGCTCTCTCTTTATAAGGGAAAAAAAAGATGAGAAGAATCTAATGTTTTATGTATGTTAGAAAAGAAAACAATATGCAAATAAGAATGTTACTCCAGCACTAATATGAAAAACAAATGTTCGTCATCACTGTTTCCTAATCTACCATCTTTACCGAAAACTCCCCAACAAGGGAAGTTCCTAAGCCCGCAGAGAAGTTGGTGGTTTTGGAGAATTAAGAAATTTTAATGGCAAGGAGAAAAGTAAAGAAACAAATAAAAAAAATTCCAAGTCAAGTGCAGCCCCCATTGCTCTCTCTCTCTGTCTCTCTCTCTCTCTCTCTCTCTCCTTCTGTCCAGATAGCGATTTTGGAAGCTCGACTCCAGCTGTCTCCAATTATCTTTCCTATTTATTTTCTAATTCCCCACTCTATAAATTATTCTACAGTCCCTATATTTTATTATAAATATTTATTCACCCCTCCAATCTCCTCCTTCCTCCTAACTCTGCTCTCTCCTTTCCAATTTCATCACAGACCAGTTTTCAGCTTCTGTTGTTTGCTTGCTGGGTGAATGAAGCTGGCTTTTTTTTTTTTTGCTTAATTTCGGTGCAGAAAGGAGCTTCCTTGGATAAAAAATGTGATTTTTATTGCTTGCCTCGTTTTCTTCTGCCTTTTCTCTTTCTCGGGTTTACTTTATTTTTCGTGTTTAAGTATTTGGAAGCCAAGAAGAAAACCCACTTTGACAAATAGTGATTTTCCTTTTCTTTTTCTCTTTTTGATGCAGTGGTTGGAGGTTTAGAGATTTGAGCTTGTTGTGAGGTGGGGTAAAATGGAGCCCAGGTAACAAAATCCATAAAGTTTCATAAAAATCTTGCAATTGGAGTGGTTTGCTTTGGGGGAAAGGAAACGCAATAATAGAGTTCTTAAAGCAGGAGCAACAAAAGAAGAGAGAAAAGTTAAAGGTACATGCTTTGCTTATCTTGTCTCTTCTCAATTTCCATTGCAATGCACATTTGGGTCTTTCTTCTTCCCAAAATTTAGTTGCATACCTAATTCATGTAGAACTTTTGAATTGAATGAATGAATCATGAAGCCAACCAAGAGAACCCACGAGTTGATTGTACATACCAGAAAAATCTTTAACAGAAAAAGAAAAATCAACAAAAAAGGGGAAAAAAATGGTAAAATGACTAGAAGAGAACCTCTGAATGTGAGAATCAGTCAGAATTGGAGCTGCAATCCAATCCGATACTGCTTCCACCAGGCCAATTGAACTCTAACTTACAAGAGAGATGCTGCCAGAACTTAATGGACAAGAAAATACCCACCTTCCACCTCGTCCTCGCATGCCCATAAAGCATAAATGGCACTTTTTCCTGCTTCAATGCTGCATCCATCGATTCCATCCTTCCCTCGTCCAAGGGGATCGTCGATGATTGAACAATATAGTTCAGTGGCATCGAGTTATTCATGGGCACATTAAATGGATCAGCCCTTAGCTCTGCTAACTTTACACCCTGAAACCCCAAGCCGAAGCTTATATCATAGAAGCTTGCATCGGCCTTAACATTGTCGTTAACAGCCAACACCGTGAGGGTCATTTGGATATTGAGTAGGCCAGATTGATCATATTCAATTTTGTCGAGGTTTGCATATGTTACCTGTATGTAGGGCATTTTTGGCTTGTAGACCATGTAGACCACAAACACCACAATGCCTGTGATGATCACTGCGACTGCTAAGATTGCAAGAATGATCGCCACGAGCCAGACTAGTGGATGGGTGCGATCACCCTGATTGCTAATTAGCCTTGGCATCTAGAATTGGAGGGTGGATGCAGCATTTGGAATTGGGGATTGTTGTGTTGCTCCTCTATTATGTGGATTGTGTTGTAGGTTTTTAGCTAATAAGGGTAGGGGCTTTTGCCATTGTGGAGGAGCTTGAAGGTTAATGAAGCTTGGTATCTTCTTTGCTGTGAGAGGGGGGTCTCTGTTGAGGAATCTTGGTAGCTTTACTAATTGGTTAAAGGAAAATACCAAACTTGCATTGCTCCTACTAATCACTTGGCTTTTGCTTTTTCTTTCTTTTTTAGTTCTGTGTCTGTCATCATCAAATACTTCTCCTTCGTGGACACCTCTCGGAACAGGCATCTTTTGGCTTCTTGTCTCCTTTTCTCCTTCCTCCAACTCATCCATTTGCTGAAAGTGGCATCCACTAAGAGATCTATAATATTGAAAGCCTTGGATAGTTTTCTCTCTGATCACCTCACTTTTGCTAAAACTGATTGACATATAAAGAAGAAGTAGCATTGCTGATTTCTTAACTTTCTAATGACAAGTTATGGCTGTGTTGTTGCTTACATACGATGTTTAATTTAACAAGGTTTGTAGATTGCTGGGGATATCTGGTGTGTAACCAGAGAAGTAGAGGAAAGGAAAAAAGAGAGGTGTTTGGACCCATTTGGTCTCTAAATATGTTCAACGATTCTCTGTTTTCATGTACTCATATAGTGCTTGATTGATGTTTGCTTGATACATTTCGTACATATGAACTAAAGCAATGAGATGTGATTTCTAAACGGCCACAGGTTTCTGTAAAGACAAAGCATGAACAGAAATTGACACTGAGTAGTTTATGCAAGTCAAACATTATGTGAAATTAGAGTATATGAACACAACCATGCCTAACATAATGCAAAATGAGTAGCCACTGAATACACCAGCTACGCCTAACATGGCCATAATAACTTGTAAGTGTTTGAATAATTTTACCAACAGAAAATGACTTGGTGACCCTAAAAAGGGACTAACCCTTTTGACCTTTATGATTACTGTTGTCCACATGGCTAACATACAACATGATGCATCTCCTTCTGAAATTTATTAAACCTTATCAATTCACTCTTTACGCAGATGAATCGATATTTGTGACAATGATGGATCCCCAAGACTTCATCAGACTGTCAATTGGATCTCTGGGGATACGAATCCCAATGGCAGCTTCAAAACCAATGAAAGGTGAGACTCATGCAACATCTACCTCTATATACTGTTGTCAGATCAGGCTCCGAGGCTTCCCTATACAGACTGCTCAGATCCCGTTAATATCCTCTTCTGAGCCCAATCCCGACCCTCAAAACAACCCGATAATCTTCTATCTTGGGAAGTCTGATGTCAAGACATTAATGGCCTCTAGTTGCTTCCATACCTCCCAACCGTTTCTTGAGGTTGTGGTCTTTTTGGGAAGGAAGAAGGGATCAAATTGCAGTGTTACGAGCAAAAAGCAGCAGCTTGGGACATTCAAGGTGGAGGTGAGTCCTGAATGGGGTGAAGGGAAACCGCCACTGATTCATAATGGTTGGATTGAGATTGGGAAGCAGAAGCAGTTAGGAGGGAGACAAGGGCCGGAGCTGCATTTGAGAGTGAAGCTGGATTCGGATCCTCGATATGTTTTCCTGTTTGAGGATGAGACGATGTTGAGTCCTCAGATAGTTCAGGTTCATGGAAGTATCAAGCAGCCTGTATTCAGTTGCAAGTTCAGCAGGGAGAGACGGTAAGTAGCTCGGATCTTCTTTAGTTTTTCATCACTTATTTTTGATAGTTGCGCAATGTTTAGCATAAGCGTAAAGGTTTTCAAGTCAATGATTTGTCAATGGTAATCTTTGGTCTGTTCTCTGTTGTTTCCTACTTCATGAATTGGCATTTTTCTCCATGCTCAATCTAGTATTGGAGAATTCTCTTATTTATTTGATCTTGAAAACGGAGTTCGATTTGAAAAAATTAAGGCTGGAATAGACTGAGCTAAGTTCAGTTATGATACTTCCCTCTTCATAGACTGTAAGCTAGCAAGTGCTTTTAGCAAAGCACTGTATCTTTTGTTATTTTTTTATTTTTATTTGTTGCATCCCTCATACTAGTCATTGAACTTTACAGACTGTCTCTTCATGCGACCAGCACTTGTTACAGTATAAAGTTTTCTCCCGAACTCACCACAACTTCAGAGTTCTTGTGTCGGTAGACTTTGACATGATATTAGAGCAACCCATGTTCAAATCTCATTTGTCATGAATTTACAGTCCATTTTAAGAAAAATTGATATAACTGCGTGAGTCCAAAATTTCAGCCCATGAAAAAGACGCTTAGCTTCTGCCTACGGAAGCATGTCAGAATATAAAATTACACCCCTCAATCCTCACCATGAACACAGGGTCCTTTGACAGAAACTATGAAGTATAATTGAACAATCTGTTTTTTGTTTTTGTTTTCTCGTGTCATGTAAATAGAAGTCATAATATTGAGCATTGAAACATATATCTTTTGAAAGATTGGACTCTCATCCTTGCATATGTCTCCAACAGTGCATGTCAGCTCGACCCTTTAGGCACATACTGGTCAAACTCCAATGACGATGAAACCCAAGACATCGAGCAACGAAGGGAAAGAAAAGGCTGGAAGGTGATGATCCACGATCTTTCTGGCTCTGCAGCAGCCGCAGCCTTCATGTCAACACCCTTCGTCCCTTCGTCAGGTTGCGACAGGGTCGCTCGCTCAAACCCTGGTGCCTGGCTCATTGTCCGCCCCGACCCCGCTGGCACGTCCGACAGCTGGCATCCGTGGGGCCGTCTCGAGGCCTGGCGAGAGGCTGGGCTCCGCGACTCAGTCTGCCTTCGACTCTTCCTCCTTCCTGAAGGGCAAGAAGGAGGAGTTTTAGTATCAGAGGTTTTGGTAAGTGCAGGAAAGGGAGGGGAGTTTTTGATTGATATGGATAGGCAAGCTCCGGCGGGGACGCCGGTGCATTGTCCTCCGGGCACAGCGGTGGAGGAGACATGTGGGTTTGTGATGAGTTGCAGGGTTCAGGGGGAAGGGAAGAGGAGCAAGCCGGTGGTGCAGCTCGCGATGCGTCATGTTATGTGCGTCGAGGATGCTGCGATTTTTATGGCGCTGGCGGGGGCAGTGGATCTTAGCATCGAGGCGTGTAGGCCGTTTACGAAGAAGATGAAGAAGGGGATCAGGAGTTCTCTGTTGTCATAGCAGGGGTGGGCTTGTTACTGTACGTAGAATACTCAGCACAGAATGGGTATGGGAGCTCTCTGTGTGAGCACTGACTGTAAAGATACTCTAATCACCTGGGTATGACATTTCTTTGGTTGATAAGATAAGCTTTTTGTGCCTGGAAATGGAATTACAACTTTTTTTTCCCCTTTCATGGTAGAGTCCGTTAAATTTTTACTCATCCGCTGTGGCCTTTGTCTTGAATGATTTTGAATCTTTTTGAACTGGCTGTGGAAGCTTAAATTCCTTATCACCTTTATGCGCTTTTATAATAATATGAACGCCATCAAAAGTTTTATGATATCATATTTTCTTGTCACTGACAAAATAAAAACAAAACTATATGATAAAATAACTCGCAAAGATGGGGGCATGTTCAAAAAAAAAAAAAAGCTATACTGTTGAGAGTGGGATTTGAACCCACGCCCTTTCGGACCAGAACCTTAATCTGGCGCCTTAGACCAACTCGGCCATCTCAACATTCACGCTTTGGGTTAAATTGCTAATATTTAAAATATATAGTTAAATTGCTAATACATACCCTGAGAGATTATAAACTATGGACCAAATGTATACATGCAAGTCTGGGATAACAATACATAAAAACGATAATATTTTTTTAAGGGAAAAAGTGCACTTTCATTCGAGAAAACATAGCCGATATATCCAAACTCTTAACTCCAGAATAATAAAATTGAACACAAAATACACCAACACTTTACAGAGTTTCATGACTACACCCCCTATTGAGCTTAACTTGTTTGCAACTTTGTTTGCCTCCCGCTCGATAAAGCCAAACTTGTGATTGATAAATGTATCCGCTTCACATTTTATTAGATTTGCAAATAAATAATTCTTAATGCAAATTGAACATACACAATAATGCTAGTTCGTTGCATCAATAATTCGCCGATTAAATTTCCATTCCAAAATCCACGCACATTCATTCCTAAATCAACATATAATGAAGTCTCAAGCCTGCTAGTACAAGGACTTGCACATTTCGTAAATATATTTCCATATCACTAGAATTTTGATTTCAGTCATTTAACTTCGACCACCCAGTAAAAAAAAAAATTATAATTTACTTATACTGATTAAAAGTAGAAGTGATCAACCCGGAGAGACAAGGAATAGAATCTCGTTGAAAAGGGCAAAAAAAAAAAAAAAAGTTGAAATTTTTACATCGCGCTGGCGCTCTACGTGGGTGGTAATCCTCTGCACCCAGCAAACGTCCATATCCCATTTTTTGTCACCATCCGCGATTCTGTCTCCGTTCATCTCCTATCCCCACCTCTCCAAAAAAAAAAAAAAAAATCTCCGCTTAATAATTACTTAATAATAGTAAAACCCACCAGCTTAATTTTGATTGCCGGGGGCTCTCAATGCGATGACGATGAACTCCCTTCGTCTCATTCCTTCAATCTCCTCCCTCCGCCCAAGTGGGTCCCTTCTATTCAAAGAACCCCGATGGGCCTCGCTCAACCGGAGGCCCCACCGCCGGACGCCGGTCACCGCGAGCTCCGGGCCTGAAACCGCCTCGGCCTGCGCACCGGCTCGGCCGGTGACCGTGGCCGTCGAGGCCCGTGTCGATGTCGTTGGTGGCTCTCATCCTAAGGGCCCGCTTTTTTATGAGGAGGCCATTGAGAAGGTAGTTAAATTTATTAAAAAAAACTTCCGACTTTTTGATTATCTGCGGTTTTTTTAATGCTTTTTTTTGGATGGTGTGGGCAGGTGATTTATAGGTGCAGGTTCATGGCGATACTTGGAGTGTTTGGTTCTTTGATGGGTTCTGTGCTCTGCTTTCTCAAGGTAACCCACTTACGTATGGTTGTATCCGTGTGTTTGATTCCTGTGGCTCTTTTGTGCCCTGCACACCAGTTGTTTGTCATTTTGCTTCACTGAAGTAATAGGATTAATATTACACATAAACATGTAAAATTTTGTTTGGGAGTCTTGAGACTCTGTGGCAGCCCTCTAAGGAATTAACCACCATCCTTCTTTTGTGACTGTTGCCAACAAAAGTTGCATGATTTGCTCTAATTCCTTGCCGCGACAATACTCATTATTCACTGCACTTCCAGTTAAGTTCAACCTATATTGTCCCATCTCCATTCGCAAAGCTAGCGCCACGTATCTGCGTCCGCTACGTGAGATACTGCTCTTCATGTCCATATGACCTGTCGATTGAAGCTCCAACTGGTTATTGCAACTGCAGGCACTGATGAACATTTGGAATCTGAGTAAATCATTAATCAAATCCGCCGGTAATGGTTTAAATAGGATTTTCATACCTTATTCTGCACGTCATGGGTACTCTAACCTTTTACTTCTGGACATTTCCATGAAATCTTGTCCTCCGCAATGTAGCTAGCCTGTACCGTGTTATGCCAGCTAGAGTAAGCATCCTACTGGGGGCGGCAAACGGGCCAGATTGGCCCAAAATTCGGACCGGACCAAGCCAATGCGGACCTGGACCCCAGGATCATACCAGGTAGACCTGAACCCAGTAGGCCTTGGCCCGGGTGTCAGCCCGGATTGGCCCAGTCTCTCCCCTTCGATTCCCATGTAAAACATGTGTGTATAATAAACTTTTTAGCCCACTTGACGTGGGGCCTAGGTGATTCGTAGATGGATTCTTCTGGGTGTTGAAGTTCGTTTTCATTGGAGGTCGGCTAGGATCACAGGTCACTTATTCCCTTGACCTACGATGATGCGATCAGTCAGTTTTCACCTCTTTATCAGGTATTGACAGTGCTTTTTCTTTATGATAATTGCTGTCTGAATCTCTCCCCTTAATGCTCTTAGATTGACTCATCGCTGCCTTGTTGGCCCTTGCCTTTTTCTAGTAACTCTAGTCTCGGATTTTGTTGGTCTAGTGCTTTCCAGGCTCAGGCTAGTTTCTTTGCGGCTGCAGCATGGTTTGTGATCGGGCTAGTATTTGGTGGGTTCTTTTGGGGCTTGGCCTACTGCTGTTTGATTAAGGATAATGTCTTTATTGTAATTTGTTTCCTTAGGATAGAAAACCCGAGATAACTTCACAAACTTTATATCATCTCTAAAACTAACATCTGAAAGGTGAAGGGATTTGTTTTTCATTTTGTTTTACGTTATTTAACACCAAAGGAAAGCTAGATTAACTATTTGCTCTTTTATTTGAGTTTAGATGCTTCCAGAATTGTCATTAACTTGCAGTACTTAGTAGATACTGTTAGCGAACATTGTGGATGTTAACTCATTTAGATAACTTGACATCATTAATGATTGCTGCAGGGTTGCGTATATGTGCTAAATTCCTTCATAGAATACACAGCAGGCAGTGGAAAAGTGATCTTGATGGTGGTTGAAGCTATTGGTGAGTCCAACATCAAATTTAACGGAACCACTTTGAATTTGTTGCATCCATGTGTTTCTGGACTCTCTTGTGAGAGTGGATTATAATATCATTCTTGTAATTTTGCACATATTTGGTATTTTTTTTATTTACAATATTTATTACCTGGAGATTTTAATGGGAGTGTACTTCGTATCTGCAAGTTGGTTATAGTCTATTATTTCTCAATTAAGTTTAATGAAGACAATCAGTGAGCCAGGTAAATACTAAATAAAAAACATGAATATCTGTTAACGCTTGATCTTAGCTTTAAAATGGGCAAACGACAAGGTTGATCCTGTTTTTAAGAAAAATATGTGATAAGTTCTGCCAGGTGGATGTGAATTGAGACTTTGTTCTATCAACATTTTGACCTATTGTAGTCTTACATTTTTGGATATGATTTTTTGTGAAAAGCCAAAAGCAGAAGTGCTGGCTGGTGCTGTGAAATGAACCTGTTTGTGATGTATGGATGCCAAACAAATATGTACTGGATGTTGACGCGGTTTATCAGCTGAGCTGACATGGTTTTTGGAATAATACATGACTAACTGATCCTTTTACTTCACTTGCAGATGTCTATCTTATAGGAACAGTAATGCTTGTCTTTGGTATGGGTCTTTACGAGCTCTTCATTAGCAATCTTGACATTGCTAAGACCTCTTCTTATGGATCGAACCTCCTTGGATTATTCAAACTTTCGGTAAATCTCATTACTTAAGTTCACCTATGCTTCTACAGTATGTCATTTAGGCTCTATGCTCCTCATGACTGCTTTAAAACTTAAATCTTTCTCACAATGGGGGTATGTGATTTCTCCTAATTGTTTTTTCCCATCTATTATGTTAGTTTCTCAGCCCATCTGTCAACTATTATTGTAGGAACGGCCAAAATGGTTAGAAATTCAGTCAGTAAATGAGCTGAAGACAAAGCTCGGTCACGTCATTGTGATGGTTCTTTTGGTTGGGTTATTTGAAAAGAGCAGAAAGGTGACAATATCTTCATCCACAGACCTGCTCTGCTTTGCAGCTTCTATCCTCCTATTATCCAGTTGCCTCTATTTGCTATCGAAGCTTCATTCCTCCAAATAAAGTAAACATGCCTGATATAAGGTATAACTTGTCTTTTTCATGAAGGTATGTAAATAAGCTTTTTAAGTTGCAGTATGGTTCCTTGATATTATTATGTAATGGGACACAATGTTTCTGGAAAAGGTAAGAGAGAGTGTTCATTACTTAAAAAATATAAAATATAACACAGAGATGGCTTCCTGCATATAATCATGTCAATGTATTCTAGTAAAAAAATGTACAAGTCTCTGTCACACATTTTTCTTCTCCTCGTTATCATTATCCAGACTCAAGCTGGTTTCTCTTGGGAAAGCTGTGTCAAACTGTAGCTGTTACACTTCCCTCATGGGATATGCATAAAATATCTGGTATATTGACAATTCTTATGATTAATTGTAGCTTATATCTTTGATGGACATAGAATGAATAATTTAACAGCTGAGTGTTCTTGGGCGGAAGCAATTTCAGGATGAGTGACCTTTTGGAAAGTTCTTGCTCAATGTGTAGAAAGATAATGGAGTAGCGTCAATCAGAAGTGCATAGAATTAAGTTCCACATAGAGCTAAGCATACTATAAGGAGCAAACTGCAACTCCACATAAGGATTTGCTTGTCTTTGCTGCTCCAATCTGTGAGAGGCATCTTTAGAATCCATGACGTTACCTTTAGAGGGCCATATCACTTGGTGGAGTTAGTATGGTGAGGGCGCCATATTTTGAATTGGATAGTCTTATTATGTTACATGCACAGAAGAGGGACCTTTGACTGGGAGGAGGACGTAAAGATGAATGACCATATATGGATGGAGAATCATGATTTGAACATGGGACCAAAATAAAAACCTCAAATTTGAGAGTTTCAAGAGTTGTAATAGTAGTGATGTATCCTGCATAGAACGAGAAACTATGGTAGGTAAGAAAGCTGCTAACAGCGCAACCAATGCTCAAGAATCATGATTCACCCTGGGGGGGGGGGGGGGGGATGGCAATCCCAGAAAAGAAAGATTTGAATCTTAGAAAATCTCTTTATCCATATGCTAATAACCCGACTTATAAAACTTCAAATTTTATTAGCATAAATTTTTCATTGGCAAATGGGAGAATCCTACCTCCCTTTTTATACATACTAGGTGGAATGCACGTGGTCAAATATCATAATTATTTACTTTAAGTTTATTTATTTACTATAACAAGGTTGCATAAAACTTTATAATTATCATGATATATTTAATTTTTTTGGATATTTCCAAGCGTGGTTTTAACATTTTACGGTTTTAATGTTTCGTCTTCCAGAGAAATAGTGATGTTTAAAACCTTAAAATATTAATGATTTAAGACTAATTAATAATTTAAAAGTATAATTTCAAAATATTAATGATGTAAGGGACCAATACCGAAAAAACTATTGTTATTAGTGAAAAAATAAATTCTTGAATTCATCACAGAAAAATGGTAGGTTTTATCTAGTCATTAAGGATTTCGTTCAGTTATAAAAAAATCACTTCCACATGTTATTTACTTCCACCTATTTTCTATCCGGCGACCGAGTATTATAGATTTTTAAGAACTTTTTTCTAGAATTTTTTAAGTTAGAATGTGCAAATTCTATTAAGAAAGAAAATATAAATTATATGATCAATTGTAAAATCTGATGTTGTACTCTTTTACATCTTCCCAACTATTATTTTCTAGTTGATCTGTCAAAACGATTATTTTCTAGTTTCAAAAAATCATAAAATATAGTTTGAGAATGATTTGTACATATTATTCACTCATATTGATTGTATTTTAACAAAATATTTCATATCTATCCAATGTCAAACAACATCCAAATATTTAGCTTAAGGACTTAGACGAATACAATATCTGCAATAATATTCATATCCAAGCTATGAGCTTCATAAACTTATAAGAAGGTGAGCAATATAAAATAAAAACTTGATTTATTTTTTCAAATAATTTATTACAAATCATGAAAGACAAGGGGAATCAGAATGATCATATACTCATCCTAAATAAATATTAAATTGATTCTTATAGCAAAAGATTTTCTGAGTTGATGTGTAGGACAAACTTAAGGACAAATAACCAAAACCAGTTCATTGAGTAATAGACTTGCTATAAACTCTACTCTTATAAAATTAATGGCACATGTGCTTTAAGTTGTGCTTTTGTTTAAGGGTTAATTTTAGAGAACTCCCTCCTTAACTATTGATACGAGTGTATCTTCTCTTCGGAACTTAACGATCCTCATGGGAGTTTGAGGATAGATGATTCTCATGATAACTTGAGAATAGAGATGTAAAACAACACAGTGGAACACAGGTTGAAGCGTGGAACGAGACGGCGAATCGAAGAATCGAAGCATCCAGTTTTCAGCCCGTGAGTCGACTCATAACAGTCATGAGTCGATTCATCAGGTTGAGTCGACTCATGCTTGTCATAAGTCGACTCATGAAACTCAGCCGTTTTGTCAAAAGTCTCTGACCAGTCGACTCATCACTATATGAGTCGACCCATGTGTTATGAGTCGACTCATATATGCACATGAGTCGACTCATCGATGGTTTCCTGATTCGTTTGGGTTTCTGTTTGCATGAATCCTGTGGGGTTTGG
The DNA here is from genome assembly GCA_022839385.1 of Asparagus kiusianus. NCBI lineage: Eukaryota > Viridiplantae > Streptophyta > Magnoliopsida > Asparagales > Asparagaceae > Asparagus > Asparagus kiusianus. Next base: position 97,072 of record BQKN01066088.1, read on the forward strand.
ACTTGGTTATTTACCACTTTACCATCCACGTTGTTACAGCTATATAAGAGATTGTTTAGGGTTTCTAAACAGAGGAGATTGTTAGAGATGTAGATCTAAGAAGATTAGGTCTAAGAGCGATCAATTTTGATCTAGGGAGAATCAGATGTAAAAGGAGAGATTCTAATCAAAAGAGATTATGGTTTAGAGAGAATTGAGAGTTTGTTCTCGATTCTAGTGAGATTGTGAGAGAGGGATTGTAATCTTTTTCATACTCATAATCTAGAGATGGTATTTTCCTTCACCACATACTGAATTATTCTTGTGTTTCTGTCATCTTATTCTCAACCCACCTTTGATAATTTCACGATCAAATGTGCTCGTCCGGTGACTCGTATCAACTATGGGGGCATGTCAATCTCCCCCAACTTATTTAAAACGGAGTAAATCTCCGTCAAGTTTTGCGTGTTTTGTAGATAATATCTCAACTTAAAAAAAAATGATTTAACCCTTGTGGACTTTTCTGACTTAAACTCAGCCTCTCAAAACTAATATGATTGAGTTTTATCTACTATGTGACAAGTATTTCACTTGGAAAGACCAAAATATCAATCATTCATAAAAGAGTTACCTTGATTTTTGCCATATGAAGAAAAAGAGGTGATATAGAGGGAAAAATTGTAAATTAGTTGTGGTCCTTTTATTATTGGTTAAGGATTTATTTTTAATTAAAACCGCTTTCTTCCAGATGGTCTTTTGTTCAAATCACAAATTAAAGTAACTATGTTAAGGAGGTTTATTGATAGAAGTATAAAAGATTAGGGAAGTTTTTATGAGACTTGCTATAGTTGAGAGGTGTTTTCTAAAATTGCACTAAAATTAAGAGGGTTATCTATAACACCCCTATAATAAGGGGGTTTTGTCAAACTGAATCAATTGAGTGGGTTTTTAAAGACAATCTCCATAGTTGGGAGGGTTTTTAAAAATTAGCTCTTTTAAATATGATTTATTTATAATTTGTCCCTCAAAATTTTAATAATTTAATATCAGTCCCTAAAATTATGAGCAATTTCAAAAATTTGAGGGAATAACATAGAATCATTGGATATTTAAAATCAATGAATTAATATCTAAATAACATTTATATATTTGTTCTTATAGGCATTCTATTAAATATCGGTTAATATATTGCTATATCGGTCAATATACGGTGTTAAAGACTTTATGTCGGTAATATTTTTATATTGTTTTCTTTTGTTTGGTGATTTTTTGATTTATCGATCGTTATTGAAAATATAATCGATATATTCCTTTAAAGATATCGAGAAAATCATGTTATTTTTAATTTGATTGTGGGTTCAAGTTCGGATTATGTTTGGGAAACAAAATCGAAACCCATAAAACCCACAAAGGCCACAATTCTTCACCCAAAGCTCTCCACTCTCGACTCTCCCAAATCTTAAGCATGTCTAGATGCAAATTCTTATGTTTAAAATTTATCAATATGTTAGATTATATATTACAATGTCATGTTATGTATGAATATTATCTTGTATGAACCCAATATTACTTACATATCCCTAATTTTTTGCAATCCGATATCATGAATTTTATTTGCTCAATATTTATTTGATGTTCAACATTTTGTAGTAGTCCTTCAAAAGTCTCTTCTAAAGTTTTCTAAGCGAAGTATATACTTTCAGGAAATAATTCAAAATCTTGAGACTCATTCAAAATATGATGCTTTAATTTTTCCACATCTCCTCTACTATATAAATATAAGCTAAGCATCTGGCGTCATTTTGTATGATGAATATTATTTATCAATGGGATTATATACTATTGTTTGTGGATAACAAAGATTTTAAATATTTTATAGGTTTAACTGAACTTAAATACCTTATAGTTTACCAAAATTATACTTATATACCTCCACTTGTATCTCGTTGCACTTTTTTTTTAAATTTTAGATAACGTATCTTGTTGCACTTAAATATCCTAATATTTTCTAAAATTTAATATTTGTACCTTCTGTCCTATTACCTAAACATAAAAATGCTCTTTGTAATTTTCCTATATGAGTTCATGGTATAATTTTAGGGAAATTCTATGTTTTCTACTCTTTCTATAAATACTTTCTTGACATGCAATTATCTATTAATATATTATTATACGTTACTAATAATTAATATGATGTATAACTTTACAATAAACGTTGGAAGTTTAAGGGACCAAATTGTACAAACTTAAAGTGACATATAATATAATTTATTAATAATAATAATTAATTTAGTTTAGTTAGTATTAAAATATAATATCAAAAAAGAATAGGGGTGATATAGTCATTGAAAAGTTTTTTCACAACTCCCTATTTTAAAGGGAGTATGAAGTTTTCAACAACTACCCAAGTCCAAATACGCCAGAGACCTGGTGACCTTTTAAAGGTCGGATTTCTGCTTATTAGCTTCATTTTTTTACATTAAAAGGCAGAAAAAGAAATAAGCCTTTAGAGAATACACCGAACAAGACTAATAGAATGATGAGTCTCTACTGGGAACTCCTTTCTTATAGAGAAGCTACTCACTTGCCCTAATAGAAATGAAATGATTGTTCATGCTCAAGGAAGTCCTGTGCTCACTGACTATTAGAAGTCAAAACTAAACACACTGTCATTTGGTATCCTTGAATGAGCAAGGAAAGTAAAATTATCTATTGCTCTCTTCGAATGAAGAAAACATTAAGGAAAAATTGGAAAAAATGCTAGACTTGAATTGCAAGTAGAAAAACAAACTCACTGGAGTTAGTTACCACTGTAGCTATTTTTCCACATTAAGTATCATATTCATGCCCTTTCATAAGAGATTTACATTCTGTAGTTAGTTTCCATTCAAAAAAAGTGCTCATCTTAAAGAGGAAAGTGCCAAGGGATTCAAAGAAATTTCGACCAGAATTGCTATTGGTTCATCTTTCATATAAACAGCATAGTCAGACCAAACAATTTCCTTGAAAACTCATCACCTTGCCCACTAATATGATTCTGGATATCTTCCATAAGAAATTGATGGCCGTACATAATGAGAGCATGATTAGGTACTACGGTTGGTTTACTGGTCAGATGGATATGAGCACAGGACCACAGCAGCTGCAGGAAACAGAGAGACGTCTTTCATGGTTGCTGATCGAAGGAAGCTCATTTGAGTCCAATTGTTCTTGAATGACAGGAGTTAGTGTTGAATTAGGTACCACATTTATGCTTTTTTGTTGTATGGTTATTGTGGTAGTTTGAACACATTTATGCAGTTTGCGCAAATTGAAACCTTGATAAATTTAGCCCAAGTGAAACTTAATCAAATTATCCTTGCTCTTCCAGAAGCTCAGAAAACAGGGAAAACCTAACTTAGCATCAAGGAAATATATGTTGTATAAAAGTGTGTCTGATTTTGCTTGGTATGTGATAGTTTGAACACATGACAATATTTTTGGAGTTGGGAATATGTTCTTATATCTGTAACAACCGTTTGTGGGTAAATTATCTGGGTGGAACATCCATCTGATGCTCCATCCTCTCCCA
>BQKN01066088.1:101021-116079 GCA_022839385.1 Asparagus kiusianus
AAAAAAAAGGGAAAAGGAAGAAGAAGAAAAAGAAAAAAGGAAGAGGAAGATGTAGATGAGTACTTCACTGTTGACTATTTCCTCCAGGAAAAGTTCAATGTATATGATAGAAAGATGAAGGTCATTTTAAGGGATTCTGAAGCATCCAAAGTGGTCATTTGAACATAGACAATGCCTTTGTTTCAGTTTTGTAAGTCTCACAATATCCTGTTTTTAATGATGATGTCATTCATAATAACATAATAGAGCTTGTATGCGGCTTTAAGACTGAAAAAATGGTCAGTGCCTCACAATTATTTATGTTGATGGCGTGATGATACTGGTTTTGCTGTTGGGTCACAATGACTGAAGATTTCCAATTATAGAAAATGTGACATAACTATAATGTTCAAATGTACCTGCAGTTTACGCAAAACCTTGATAAATTTAGCCCAAGTGAAACTTAATTCAAATTATCCTTGCTCTTCCAGAAGCTCAGAGAACAGGGAAAACCTAACTTAGCATCAAGGAAATATATGTACCTCAACAAAGCTTTTCATTGATGCAAGATATTGCTTTCATAAGAATTTATTGCTTGATACCATACTAGTGGTTTCAACATCTACTTTGGATTTTGCAATATCTATGTTAGTTGATTGTTTAATTTTAGCATAAGATTATTTATTGCAAATAACATTTAGGTTAAACATTGTCATATTGTGTATATTAGGTGGGCTAACATAGATATTGCGAATACATGGAGATATGTTGAATGTGTCGGAAATAAACCCTGAAATGAGCACAAAGGGAACACCATTTATTCTTTCTATTTTATTCTTAGATTATATTCTTGAAGCTCATGTTTTTCATTTGTTTATGAAGTTCTCACTCTATGATCCTCAATGTTGATTGGATACAGTCAATACAATATTTAATGTTTGAATTATATGGAATAAGCTACATGAGCTTGGGTATATGCCAAAGTTCTTGCTTCCACTTTAATAAATTTCATATACTTCAGTTAAAATGGTTGCACTTTCTAATGAATAAGAAATTTTAAATCTTCATGTATGACACTCCACCGTTTCATGACTTAGACGCTTCTGCTAAGCTTATCCCTTCGGAATTCCTAAGGTCACTGCATCCTAGGCATAATATTCTAATTTTCTTCTTATGAATGGGCCACCAGTTGGTTTTTGTTTCCGTTTATATAAACTTATAGTTTTAACTTTATAAATGTAGGGTCCGGATAACTACACGCATACAATAGGGATAATTTATGCATATCGGAAAATAAAGAAACCATACCATGGATCTAGGAACATAAACAACAAGTTTTGTTTTTACCAAAAGGAGTGTTCTTGTAGGATCGTCACGCCTTCCTTGATAAACGACTGGAGAGTGTCCATACTGTGCAGCTGGCGAGAAGCCCTACATATCATCTTGCGACTACCGCATAAAGCACAAAGTTAATCGGAGAAGGAGATGACAGCTGTCGTATGTATCTGTATATTTTCTCTATCTCACCCATTATGAAAAACCTTATATCTATATGTACAAGGGCTTAGAGATAGAATCCTACACTTACTAGGATTATGATGTAACACCCCGCCCCGGAATCCCGAAGTCGGTACGCTATTAGATCTGATGGACTGGCCTCACAAACCACCACATGTCTTTTCAGCACGTTTTGTCCTCACTCACGCGCTCCCTGGAAAACTTCCCAGGGGGTCACCCATCCTAGAATTTCTCCAGACCAAGCACGCTTAACTTTGGAGTTTCTAAGAGTTGGGTTCCCGAAAAGAAGATGCATCTTGGTGGTATGAGTATTCCAATCAAATCTATCAATACTAATCACATCACCCTCTCAGATTTCCTGTATCAGATATTATGTACTTTGAGACATGTTGAGATCTCCAGATTTTTGTTATTCATTTCAGACTTTGACTATGTATTCCAGTTTGCTTGGTATGGAGAAATTCTAGGATGGGTGACCCCCTGGGAAGTTTTCCAAGGAGCACGTGAGTGAGGACAAAACGTGCTGAAAAGACATGTGGTGGTTTGTGAGGCTAGTCCATCATATCTAATAACGTACCGACTCCGGGATTCCGGGGCGGGACGTTACATATGAATATCTTATCTTTAGGATAAGATATTATCAACTCATTTATTTGGATGTTTATCTCATAACAATAACTAACATACTCTCACTTATACAAATAAGTGGGTGTCATCTGTTGCTCCCTGAGCCGACTCCTTGAGTCAAAGTCTCCCTGAGAATCCTTTCTTTTCAAATCCATGTCCATACATCATTAGTGCGGTGGACCATTGAGCACCTGCAAATGGGTAGCCTTGTAGCCAGATCCGTTAAGACCGATACGAGGATCTCCCTAAATAAAACACAACAAATAGTGTAAGTATGCAGTATCTCGTACCTCAGATCCCTCGAAGAAGCGTACATGAACACCGCGGTCTATCCTCGATTCATCATACTCTTTGATCCTATCATGGATATAAGACTTAGCCAAACGATGCAATCAGAAGACATGTTAATCGATTTTTCTCTGGCCCTAAATAATTGAGCGTGTTAATCACCCGCTTTCCTGACACTTCCCTGTATGTACGATATTGTCTTATCGCAGTAGGAAACAGTATCTAAAATAGCAGACACTCATATCAACCATTCCAAACAACCCAATGTCTCTAAGGATACAGTGATTGCCCTTTATTACTAGTTATTGTCGATATCAGCTCACATAGCGAGGGGATAAGGATCCATCTCTCGATCTCCTTATATCCGATCGAAGCACACGTCATATATCAATGTATTACGATATTAATTCTGTGACGTCCCTGGATTCATACAAGACTGCACTCCGAGGTGAAACCAGGAATGTCAAACATGCTATGCACCATACCGTGCAATAACATGTTTTACCATCACAATTACTCTCTCTCTAGTAGAGTCAACAACAGGTATATGTACAAGCAAGTAAAAGATAATACAAAAGATAAATGATGAAATGATAGAAATCAAAACAATACTTCATCATCCAATAAACGAAAATACAAAGGGTCCATGTCTGAGTTAAACGAATCTGGAGATCTCAACAAGTATCAAATATACAATGTTTGATAATATGAAATAAGGCACAGCCTTTACAACACTAGAATAAATACTCTTAAGTCTAAACAATACATCTACGGTGGAACACCAAAATAAAATGTAACTAAACTAAACAGCTGATCACTATAGTGCATCGCCATCAACCTGCGACTCTCCGGCTCCTGGCTCGTTACCTGAAAGGGGGAGGGACAACGAGCGTCAAAGCACCAGCGAGCAACATCACAACCAACCCCAAAAGATAGGGCTCGTTGTATATAAAAATACAGTTAAATACACAATAATTTAATATCATCGATCCTAGCAAATGAAGGGTTTTAGTATTTTAGGAAACTACAACACGAGCATAGGTACGTCGAGCGAAATAATCCAAACAAGGAAACCCTCGTGTATATACATTGTATCTCAAATTATAAATCCCTAAATACCAAACCCGGAATCTAATACAGAAACAAATAAATTAAAAGAATACAAAACCTATATCTACTTCCAAACATAGTGTCATGTCGAACTCACATGAGTGTCATGTCCGAAAACGATTAATTGTCCAACACAGACTATATAGAATAAATGTCCAACACATGGACTGCATGAAGTAAACGTCCAACACATAGGTTGAAAGTAACAAGTATCCAACGCACGGACTGAATATAACCAATGTCCAACGCATAGACTGAATATAACCAATGTTCAACACATGGACTAAATATAACCAATGTCCAACACATGGACCGAATGAAATGAATGTCCAACATGAGGACTGAAAGGTAATGCATGTCCAACACGAGGACTGAGTGAAATGAATGTCCAACACGAGGACTAAATATAAATTATGCAAAGTGTAAGTGTCGATGATATATATACACACAAAAGATACACATAGACTCATGTCACACGTACCTCGGTGTGCGGATCGATACTTGTGTCAAAAGTCAACTCACATGTACAGATAAATCACTAACATTGTAAACTAGTGTCAGATAATCGAGGCGACCCCGAAAAGCAACTCAAACAGATCAAGAATTCTGTAAAACACCTCATCAGTCGACTCATGTGTCGACTGATACCATCAGTCGACTCTTGTGTTGACTGAGGAGATCAGCCAGAACCACATCAGCTCGCCAGTCGACTGATCGGTCGACTGTAGAACTGACAGAAAACAAAATCAGCCCGTCAGTCGACTGATAACTAAAAAAATCCAGCCCGTCGGTCGACTGACCAGTCGACCGAACGGCTACAGAAACCTGTTTGTAGGTTTTGATTATTGTAACAAAATTTATCGAAAATTATCATTTTAAATCCCAAGCATAAAGATACTGATTTTAACATATATGTACTAAACTGAAATGAAAGATCTGCATGTAAACATTTATCAAAAACCTTAAACATATAAAAACATGTTTAATACATTTTGAAATCAATAAATCATGAATTAACTCTTGTCAAATATTTTCAGATCTAGATCTCTTTAATAAAACGTTGATCTTTTTATAAACTGAAAAGCTCAATATTTCGCATCATATACTATAAAGATTTATTCTTTGTACTAAAAATACGTTTTAGGCTCAATAAAAACTCAATAAATTCGTGTAAAACAAAGGGGATAGAGTTGGGCGAGATGTTACTCGCCTCTGGGGTGTTGCAACACTCCTGGATCTACGAGAGGATGATTCTCCTTTGTTGCAACGTTCGGAACCCGCTGAAAATCCTTTGAAACACCTCAAAATTGCCAAGAACGAACCTAGGATTTGAGAGAGGAGAGAGGGGGCTAGGGGATCTCAGATCTAATGATGAGAGGGGGTGTTTTCGGGTAGGGGAGATCATATATGAACAGCCAGACCCGAACCCAAAACCTGAACCAATCAAAACAGACCCGAAACCTGGAAAAACTAGAAAACAGCTCGTCAGTTGACTGATCGGTCAACTGATCTGGTAGTTTCCTGTTTCGTGCATGTTTTGCTTATTTGCAAAACCAACACACAAAACTCTATATACATACACTCATATCATCTCAAATAACTTGTTATCAAGTACCTCTATGACCTCAAGCTATTTATCACAATAATTCACATATATACATAAAAAAATACGGGGTTTTACAAATTCTCTCTCCTTGAGAGCATACATCATTATATGAATACTGTATAGGCCCAAGTTCCATCACCTCGTGATGAATTTGTCTGGCTATATTGCCTACACGATATGCCTGGGATAGCCTGACAAGCTCGCACCTCGTGCGCCAAATCAGACCTCTTGTTTAGCTGATAGTAAACAAGTAATGTGGACGTGAGATTTCTACTTTGGTCACTTCAATGTACAAGTATATAGCAATCTCATCTTGACCCAGTCATGACGGCCAACATAGTGCTCCCACTGTTTTCGTATCCAGTAATACAACAATGTTGTCATTCTTCAAGTTGAATGACGTTTGACACTTGGTCGTAGTTTCAACAACTGTCATAGTTCCAAAGGGGATCTCTTGTATAAAAAAGCTCCAATTTACCGATATAACTTTCTAATAGCACAACCAGTGCCCTTTGTGTACCTCGTACACATCATATGCATATATACTCCATGCCATGATAATCAGGCAATAATAAGACAAAAGCAATCACAGATATGCATATATAGAAAAAATCAAAATAAATATAATGTCTTATAATGCTGTCATCCATAACATCCCAAGTGTCTGAGGTCTCGATTAAAATAAAAGTTCGCCATTACAGAGGTTGCCTCTAAGACTCAAGTATGTTTCATTAGCCGCTCATTGGCCATTCTGTTTTGCTCATCGGCTATTCCCTTTATCAATAGATCCCCTATCATACGAATCTCGCATTGAGAGTATCCCTGAAGCCCTTTGCATTTGAATAATCCTTAAACTCTTTGATAAGATCGCTCCTCATTGTAATTCACACAGTAAACCACTTGAATGATCTCTTTATTTCTAGACGTAGTATTGATTGGTCTCACATCTTTGAGTTCGAGTTAAACCCTGTTCCGACTCGGACAGTACCACCTTAGTACTTGCTATAATCTCTTGCTCTTAGGAAACAATGGATTTTCCGCCAGAATTATGTACAACTAATTAGTCCTAGACTTTAGTCATAAAATTATGTTGGTACCTCTTTAAGAGAAGGACTAAGACGCTCAAATTACGGATATGTTAAGATTATTGACACTTCGTGTGGAGTATTGTTCTTCATCGAAGAACATTCCATCTCTTCAAGATGTATTTCAATAATATAATTCTGTTCCAAAGAAAGAGAAGAAGGCCTAAGGACCTAACCACAATCTTTATGAATATAATTTAAAATCAGTATAATTTTTTTAAAATGGAATATTAGATTTCTTAAAGATGGACTAGATTGAGTAGTTAAATCATTATACAATCTCTACCTGAAATCTCTCACTTGAAATGATTTGTTTATATATCAATATGCGTCTAAACATGTAGCATGACAAACATAAGCAAGAAATTTCACAAATTTTATTTAAGTACCCTATTTTAATTTTGTTAATTTTATTAGGGTACTTTGTTTTTCTTGAAATTGGTATGGGGCGCTCCCACTGGAACGACTACCCATCACAAGTCTCCAAAATTAAATAGGATTTTTATAAATCAATTTTTATATTTAAAATAAAATTTTAAACTTCCAAAGTTAAAATAAAAAATTTTTAGCAAAAATCCATAAACTCTTAATTATGAAACCTAGTGGGCCTGCATAAAAAATTTCCAAAAAAATTGTAACTTTTTTGAAAATTAGAAAATAACAAAAATTAAAATTTTATGGAAATTTCCAAAATTTTTACTATTTTCTATTTAGTTTCCGAATTTTTTGAAAATTAAATGTAAAATATTTCTTGGCAATTTTAAAAAGAAAACAAACATTTTAGAAAATTTTTAGAAAAAATAATGTATATTTGAAATTCCCCGAATTTCAAGTAATTTTTTTACTTTTAAAAAATGAATTCTAAAAAAGTATTTACATCTTTGCCCTAGGGTTTTAAAACCCTAGGGGATAGATACTTGAGAAGTGGGGCGGCGTCAGGGCTACTACGGGCCCACCCCCGCTTGGCCGTTGATGAAGATGCCTAGCATCATTGCCATCGGACCCCACACGTCATCGACCCGAACCCCTTTTTGTGTTGGTGGCTTTAGTGGCCGCTACAATTCCTGTCGGCACCTAGCGTCGAGACGGCAGCCTCCGACGTTGAGCGTCGGGGCTGTTTCGGCCACCCTCGCCACCCGTTGGCACCCCAGGATGTGGTTAGAGACGCTAGAGTTTGGCCAATCTCCATTTTTTTAAAATTAAAAAAAATCTTTTTTAAATAAATCCCTAATTTACAAAAAAAGCTTGATTTATCAAAACTTAATAAATCCCTGGTTTATTAAAAATAACCCACTAATTTTATAAAAAGTGAGTCTTTTTCATAGATCTGACATCTCGGATGTTAACGATTGGATTTTTAATACCAAAAATTAAATTTTTAATGAAAAATTAAATCTTTTCATAATAAAAATTCTAATTTTCTCTTCCATGGCCAAAATCACCATCAAGAAATTGAGGAATGATCCTAGATTTGGATCTGATACTAATGTAGGATCCGGATAACTACACACCGCATAAAGCACGAATTTGATCAGAGAAGGAGATGACGGTTGTCGTATGTCTCTGTGCATTTTCTACTATCTCATCCATCATGAAAAAGTCCTATATCTATATACAAGGGCTTAGAGATGAAACTCTACACTCACTAGGATTATGGATATCTTATTTTTAAGATAAGATATTATCTCTAAGATAAGATATTATCCACCCACTTATTTGGGTGTTTATCTCGTAACAATAACCAACAATAACAAAAGGGAACAGAGTAGAACTTCATCACAAACACTCTTCCACATGAGACCCCAGCTTGTGTGCCACAATAAACAGTCAATGCGGGTGACAGAATGTGTAGAAAAGACATGCTGGCAACTAATTACTCGCTCGATTGAAAAATTTCGCATTGCTAATTTACGGGGTTATAATGGTATAAATCAATGACAAGGTGGCATTGAAAAAAAAAAAAATTTGTCGATGTACAATAAAGAAACACCATGTTTCATTTAAGGAGTGACGTGTTTTAATTTTTGCAGAACGTCGTCCGAGAGAAGACATAATGTAAATAGCTATAACTGGTAGCTAGGAGAGATTTTAAAAGCTTGGAGAATGACCAATACGATCTATATATCACTGGGAATTAGTGGCAAAAGAAGGATTCGAAGAACTGACGTCAAGGCTTTAGCAATTCCTGAATTAATACTTGTCTGCTTGTAGTATAGTCTCGTTAAAAGCAGTCTTATTAGTATTCACGGCCAACTTGTTCAGGTAATTCCACTCAGCCGTTTCCGAAGACTTGGCCGAGTATGGAAAAGGATGCTGCTGTGCGTATAGATATTTTATATAAAAGGATGCTCTGCAAATCTGGAGAAATTTCTTTTCTCCATATAGCCAAGAATAATGATTTTATGTTGGACCCTCTAATTCTTTTTTTGTTGGGTCCCTAACCATGCTTACGACCATTGGCCCGCCCTCAGCTTCCATTTATAAGGGAGGGAAGTTGGAGATGTTATACCAAATACTTCTGCTCTCCCACATCCCACTATACATACTAAGAGCAACCCATCTCCCTTCTGACCTTTTCATCATTGTTCGATGGCTTCTTTTACGACTGACTTTGCCCGTAGCGCAACCATAGTCATGTTTCTATTCCTCATGGTGCTTTTCCATTCTGAGGGTGCAAGAACCCTAGAAAGACCTGCAGCTTTAGTTCCTCGGCACTCTTCTATGAAGCTGAAGAAACAGCTTATTGCTAACGAGGGCGTTGTGAAGTATCTACCACCCACTACTCCTGGATCCAGCGGAGGTATCGGCCATGGAAATCCTCCTGATGTGAAAACCTAAAAGTCTCTTTACTGGTTACAATCTCCCAGTGGGTGCGACATGCTCCTACTGCATATAGCTTGCTTGTAGTAAATTAAGGCTCCTTTTGTAGTATAGGTGTGCGACTGAGTGTTTTTTTTTTTATGAGCGCCTGTGTCCATTGATTCCAATTTCTATTTTCTGTATAAGAAGTTATTATGTTTGCTAATGAGAAGGCTAGAACTTTCATTGAGTGGTTATGTTGCACGAAGTTCAGAGTTACTGATAACTTCGGCTCCTCTGTGCGGCCCTATAGAAACCTTAAAAGTGATTCATGCTACAGGTGGAATAACAGTTGTATTTCACCTTAAGCATAGATTTAGCAAAAATGACCTTTATCATCATTGTCATCAACAAAACCTCTCCCTTCTACACGTGGGGTTATCGATCATGAGACTATGTCAAGCAAGTTCTATGAGATGACTTGAGTAAAATTCTGTGACAACGTATCGGACAGGCATTGACCCTTCTGTGTATCGGAGCCTAATTCTTTTTTGAGCAGCTAATGAGCATGGCGTATACACATGAACAACAAAGACACCCAGCCACCCGCCCTCGCACATATGTAATCCGATGGTGGCATGTAAGAAACTAACCTTACTAGTTATGTCAAATGCCATCGACAGCAAAAAGTAAGTCCATATAATAGGTAATGAAGAAGGAGGCGTAAAATGAGCTTTGATGTGGCGACTTCCAACTTTTCTTATGCAGTATGATATGTCAGTCATCGTTTGGTTGGCGGTGCAAATTTTACCATGTTATCTGCACGATCCTGATACGCTCCTCACAATGGTGGACTCCTTTCACATGTAATCAACTCAGCTATTAATTGAAATGACATATATGCATGCTTGCTAACCATTTGCCCCTCCATCCTAGGTTGCAATACTAGTGCATGCATCACTTTGCTTTATGTTCGGCCCTACTTTCTAGTTTCATCCCAACATCGATTTGTGGCTTCCTTGTACTTTTCTAGTTCAGGACATGCACCTAGAATCATGATATGTTTTTCTGATACGAAATAAAAAAAATTTATGCAAACCGTGATAAAGAAGGAAGCACTCACACAATAAACTAAGTACCTGTTGTGCTTAGTTTTAAAGTGATGTTTCACATTGACTGCACGTCCCTATGTTTGCTACCTTTCCCTTGTGAACAAAGTTTATAATATCTGATTTCAAGTGCACCAGTTGCTGTCTAGATTCAAGTTCCTGCGAGTGTAGTTATCAACCTGAGCATTATCATAGAAAAGCATCTGCTGCGACGTGCGGCAAATTGTTTTCTTAGCGAAGTCAGTTTACTGGGTGTTTCTGAAGCATGAGAAGAACTAGAAGACCAGCTTTGTTTTATATTATGTATTGAAGACTCAGTCTTTTCTCTTTTCGTGAATAATACAAGAGATTGGCTAGCATAGATTCCTCAGTGATGCTTGTACTTGAGTTCAGGGGTGATCGTTCGCAATCATTAGTATGACCCATCAGGGTTCTAAATTTGCCTTGTTTCATTTCATTCATCCGTTCTTTTAGGGGGTGTTTGTTTCAAATCCTATAATTTTAGGATATGGATTTCACCGTGGGATTTGAACTCCATAGGTGTTTTGTTATGAGTCGAGATTTCTAAAACGTTGCTTGTTTCATTAATATTTTGGGATTTGGAATACTACAATTTGTAATCTTTTGTTTGTTTCAAGCTCAAATTGTAGCATTAGGGGGTGTTTGTTTCACCAAAAATTTTGGCATTTGGTATGGATTACAAGTTTTGGGATCAAAAAGTGAGTTTCTTTGTATTCTGGGATTCCATATATGATGTTTGTTTTAAGAAAATTTTTAGAATATTGAATTCCAAAAGTGCAAAAAGTGTCCAATTTTTAGAATTTGCCAAATCCTAATTTTGTCTTCTTATGGGAGGTAACCTCACCAAGATAGCATATTCATCATATTACAAAATTTTGACATTTGGTAATGCTAAAATTTGAACTTGAAACAAACAAAATATTACAAACCGTAGTATTCCAAATCCCAAACTATTAATGAAACAAATAACATTTTAGAAATCCTAACCCATAACAAAACACCTGTGGGTTTCAAATCTCATGGTGAAATCCATATCCCAAAATTATAGGATTTGAAACAAACACCCCCTTACCAAATGCAACTGGTTACATTAACACATCAACATTCTTTTGTATTTTCTAAAAATTCTAAAAATTGGGCACTTTTTGTACTTTTGGGATTCAATTATTCTAAAAATTTTATTAGAACAAACACCATATGGAATGCCAAAACACAAAAAAAACTCGCTTTTTTATCCCAAAACTTGTAATCCGTACCAAATACCAAAATTTTTGGTAAAACAAACACCCCCTAAGGCATTTAATAGTGTGTTGAGCAAACCAAAATCATATGTTAAGTTTATGAATGATTTGATGCTCTTTTATTTTGCATTCATATGTGTAAGTTAATATGCATACATGTGAAAAGATGTATAGCGTTGAAAGAATCTAGCTTTAAGCACGCTGGAGCATCTAGCAGTCTAATTGAATGAAAGTAGAAGATTTAGACATGTAAACTATTGCTCAACTTCTATTGGTAGGAATTTGTTGGAGTTGTAACTTAAAACTTGGGTTTGTAGAGGAAAAGATGAAAAGTTTAGTCCCACATAGGAAATGGGATAGAAATGAAGGGTCTTTATAAGCCTTCACTTTCTCTCCTATGCCTAGAAGAAAATAAAAGGTTATGCTCTACACCACACACGCGCGCCGGCCGGGCCGGGCTCGGGTTTGGGTCGGGTGGCGCGCGCACACGACCTGCGGACACGAATGCAGCTCCAGATTGAGGGGCCTTTAATCTGCTACATTTTTATTTTTGAATAGTGTATATCATAAAATAGACAATAACAACAAAATTGTGATTTTATGTTTATATGTTAATGACAATCTCATTTTTGGTTCTGACATACAAACCATAAATAAAATCAAACACTTCTTATCACAAAATTTTGACATGAAAGATTTAGGTCAAGCTGACCTAATTCTTAATACTAAAATCATGAAAAATGAGAATGGATATGTGTTATCACAATCACACTACATAGAGAAAATCCTTAAGAATTTTTATGATCCAAACTGTCAACCTGTTTCTACTCCATATGATCCTAATGTACATCTAAAGAAAAATACAGGTCATTCTCAATTACAAAGAGAATATGCACAAATAATTAGATCATTAGGATTCCTGACAAACTATACAAGACCTGACATTGCTTATGCAGTAAATAGACTTAGTAGATATACATCAAATCCTGATAAGAGCCACTGGGATGCTTTAGAAAGAATTTTAAGATACCTAAAAGGAACTATAAATTATGATTTACATTATAAAGGTTATCCATCTGTATTAGAAGGCTACTCAGATGCAAATTGGATTAGTGACTCAGTAGATGTAAAATCTACCACTGGATTTGTGTTCCTTTTAGGAGGAGGAGCTGTGTCCTAGAAATCTACTAAACAAACTGTAATGGCTAGAAGTACAATGGAATCAGAAATGATAGCTCTTGATACTACTAGTATAGAAGCTGAATGGTTGAAAGATTTACTAATTGAAATTCCATTAATACAAAAACCATTACCAGCTATTTCTATTCATTGTGATTGCAGGTCAGCGATTGACAAATGCCATCAAGAGAATGCAAATGTGAAGATGAATCGACACTTGAAAGTGCGACATAAGTCCTTGAGATATAAGATGAAAAACCATATAATAGCCTTAGATTTTGTAAGATCAGAGAAAAATCTTACAGATCACTTAACTAAAGGCTTATCTAGGGCAGTGGTCCTAGAATTATCGAGGGGGATGAGATTAAGCCCATAAGAAAAATCACTGCAGTGGCAACCCAACCTCGCAGAGGTTCAATGGGTAGAAACAAACTGAATGAGTGATTAATTGTGAGGAGCACTGAATTTATTTGCTCCCATCCCTAGGGTGATCAGTGCTCATAAAAAGCAAGTGAAAGGTTGAGTCTAACTCCTAATGAATCCAAGACCCATGAGGTAGGATGCTTACTTGCTCACATCCTTATTAGGATTCACCTATATGTGTGTAGTTGTGAGGCCGCGACTATGGGATCAGGGCTGCTCCCTAGTAACACACATGAAAGATACCTGCGCAAGGCCGATAATAGCGCAACCCGTTTAGAATTCTTCAAAACTGTACTATGTGTGCTTTCTGTAGAAATCCGATAAATGAGACTAGTTCAAGGCGTAGTCCACCAAGCTCTCACGGATCTATACAACTGTCACTAAGTGAAGGTTCAAACCGAAATGTACCTCCACCTATTACATAGTATAAGGGAACCAGCAATCTTATTTATTTGTTTTTAAATTCTTCTCTTACTGTTATTTCTGAATTACTTTAAGTTTTAAGTTATGTGGGGGATTGTTGGAGTTGTAACTTAAAACTTGGGTTTGTAGAGGAAAAGAGGAAAAGTTTAGTCCCACATAGGAAATGGGATAGAAAGGAAGGGTCTTTATAAGCCTTCACTTCCTCTCCTATGCCTAGAAGAAAATAAAAGGTTATGCTCCACACCACACACGCGCGCGCCGGCCGGGCCGGGCTCGGGCTCGGGCTCGGGTCGGGTCGGGTGGCGCGCGCACACGACCTGCGGACACGAATGCAGCTCCAGATTGAGGGGCCTTTAATCTGCTACATTTTTATTTTTGAATAATTAAAATGTAATATTTATTTTTGAATAATTAACATGTGATAAACGTTTTGTAACGTTAAGAGAATTAAATTTTGAAACGGTAATATTCATGAGATTTAAATCAGAATCAAAACGGAAAATAGTTTTTATGAGAATTAAAATCGGTAATTAAAATAAATTAATTGCGGATTTATGAGTAACGGATGTTTTAAGCCTATAAAAGGACCTAAATCTGAAGAGTTTAACACAGTGTGAAAAACACAACGAATTCTCTTTTCTTCTCTGTCCTTCATCTTCATTTTACTGTTGTTACATTGTTGCTGGTTCCCTGAAAGTCGAGAAGTATTCGCAAAGCCTTCTTGAAGCTCGTGCCGACGAGAAGGAGGTCGCCTGACCGAGGGTCGTCGTATCTCCGAGATCTATTGCCGCGTAGCCCTGTACGAGAGGGGGCAATTAGTTTCTTGGGACAGTGCTTTGCACGCTTCGATCATCAGGCTATATTCTAAACTCAGTTTAATTTCATATATATTTTGAATCATTATCTAATTCTGTTAAAACTGCATTTTGTGCTAATTACACTCTAAACAGCTTATATTCCCAACAGAATTAACTTATTTCGAATTTGTTTGCATGTTAGCTATAGAAAGAATCTTTTTCGTTGAGACAAGCTACAAGTTATTATGATTGTTTTATGAAACATTAATATTTTCGGTTTTTCATCTTCAGGCGGTTATGTTTATGCAAGCCCCCCATTTCATGATACATAATGAATGCCAGCATGGCACAGAATGATGCTCGGGTCTGAGTGAGGTCCCTACTTGCTTTGCTTTCTGCTTCAGTCTTTTTCCTCGCAGTAATAAGGTTACTGTTCCTTACACAACTACTTTTCTTTTAGTTTTGTACATACGCGGTGGTTGTATATAATAAATCTACTTACATTTGAAATGTAAATGATAACTGGCAATCAAACCAAAGATGATTGGTCACTGAGGAACGTAATGAATGATGACAGTAAATAATAAAGTTCACTGTACTTCCTGCGGAACATGATTGGCCACTAGGGGTGCTAGACCGTATCTGTATCCGAGGAAATATTCGTAACCGTATCCGTCACGATACGAATATGGTTACTCAAATCTATAACCGATAGGTTACGGTTACGCATATGGTTTTGTAGTGAAATATCCGGATCCATATCTGAAGTATCCGAATACATATTAGTCATGCTGTTATGATAGTTTTTGTTGGGTCGGAGTGTCACGCCCACCGCCGCGGAAGCGATATCACC
>BQKN01066088.1:126079-145607 GCA_022839385.1 Asparagus kiusianus
CCGAACCGTTGGTTTGGTCCCGCACGCGAACGTATTCCGTTGCTTGCGTGCCTCGTCACTCGAATGTCCGTTGTTTTGTCGAATCATCGTGCTGAGCTAAGCTAAGGGACCTATAGGTAATTTTATACGCCTACAGATACCCCCTCCAAAGTGTTTCAGTCTCGTTCTTTTATAGAAGAGTCTGGAATACTTTGGATGTGATCGTCCCAACCTTGAGTCGGTATAACGGGACCTTGGAATGGCTTCTGTTCTGGCTTCCTTCAATTCCACCAGGTCATTCAGTGCTTTGTAGAACGCCTGTGAGGATTTCGGTGCTGCATTTATTGTCTGACCGTCGTCGGAATTTAAACTTGAAGTCGATTCCTAGTTTTCCAATCATTAGCTTTTGTTGGTTGGTTCAACGTGCAACTTTCGTTCGATTGTTGGCGTCGAGTCTTCTTTTGAGACGCGTTGTCCGGCGTCGTGTTATTGAGTTATCCTTAAGAATATTTTTAGAAGAATATTCTCCAGGAACTTCTCAATAAAAATAGGGAATAGTTTATACTCGTATACCTTATTGGAGTATTTCCGTGCCCAAAATGAGCTGAACCGGCTTGAAAATGAGCCAAAAAAGGCAGTATTTGGGCTCAAAATCTTTCCAACCCTTCCAAATATGTGAGAGAGGGATTAAATAGGTGAGGAACTAAACCGTAGGTTGATCTGAAGTCATTTCGACGCTTAATCCAGCTCCAATTTGAATTCTGGTTCGAATTTGGTTCAAACTGGTTCGAAATTGGTTCAAACTGGTCCAATCTGGTCCATTCAGACTCAATTTGGCTCATTCTGGCTTAGTCTGATCTACTCTGGCTTGGTCTGGTCCAGCCAGGTTCAATCTGGCTCAATTTGGCTTATTCAGGCTCAATTTGGGCTCATTCTGGCTAGGTCTGGTCCACTCTGGCTTGGTCTGGTCCAGCCTGGTCTGGTCTGGTTCAACCAGATCTGGTTCAAGGCTATAAAAGAGGCTTTTTTCTCTTTTTTCTTTTCTTTTCTTCCTCTTCTCTAGGGCCGCCCCCCCCTTGTCCTCTTTTTGGATTTTTTCTTCCATCGAGCATCCGTTCTCCTCGAAACTTTGATAGTTGTCCTGAATCTAGGCTTCCTTTTGATATTGGACTGAAAAATCCCTCAAAAAATCCAATTTTTTTAGAATTTCTTTCAGGCCCCTCGAGCGCGTGCTGAGAGTTTCCAAAAAGGTCTCATTTTTGTTGGATCTCTAGCATTTCTTTAGGTAAATCTCCCACAATTATGATCTTTTTCATGCTCAATTTAATTTATGCCTTTGTAGGATCATAGGTGAGGGTTGAGGGTGTGATTTGACACCTCGATTTAATCTTTTAGGGGTGTAGATCTGATAAAAAAGTGATCCTTTTTCTAGATCTGACTTCTTTTGATTTATTTTGCAGCTCGTCATGCCGCGTTCTTCGAGAGGTCGTTCCCCTGCCATGTCAGCTGATGGTGCGCCGCCTTCCTACGCCGGTGAGCTATTTTTGGCAATATTTGGAAATTTACAAATTAGTCATTTTTTCTTAAAAATTTGTAAATTGGTCCTTTTTCCCCCACGTTGTTCTCCTTGGCGAGGCAATCGGAAAGAGCCTTGATTCTCCTTGGTGAGGATTGACGCTTTGGCATTTTTGGGAATTTTGCAAATTAACCCCTTTTTTTCTGAGAATTTACGAATTGGTCCCTGTTTACCCCACGTTGTTCTCCTTGGCGAGGCAATCGGGAAGAGCCTTGGTTCTCCTTGGTGAGGATCGACGCTTCAAAGATATGTTTTGCTTGGTCAAAACCATATCTCAAAATAAAGGGGGCGAATTGACGCTGCATTGCGCTTCATAAGGCAGGGATATGTTGTTGACATACCCTGTGTTGTAATTGCACAATGTGGCCAAATCGTCTCACCCTTTATAAGGCAATGACTCTATCTTAGCTATTTGTAAGATGAGTTCAATTTCCTTTTATAACCGAGACTAACCCGTGTTTAATTGTCTATTCTGCAGTGGGGTACCCTTCTGGATCGTTCTCAGCCCACGCAGTCTATGGGCGTCGTGGCGAGCATTACTCGACCTCTGACAATCCTTCCCCTTTTCCAGCTACTCCTCAGTTTGCTTCGGGCACGTCGACTGAGGTTACACAGGTGGTGAGGGAGGGTGGTCATCGAGCTATTCGCCAGCTGATCACAGATGCTCCTTTTGTGAAGGACGCCAGCTCTACCCAGCCTCTCCGGAAGAGCGATTTCCTATTTGGTGATTCTGTCGATGACCCAGAAGCCGTGTTCATTGACGCTGAGCAGTGGCTTCACAAGACCGGCGGTGGCTTCATATACTTGCCGGAAGTTCCTCGACATCGCTCGTTGACTGAACTCAGGTGTCAGGCCGTGACGCGCGAGATGTCGTGGCGTTTGACAGTGGATCATGAGAGCGTACATTGCGGCTATATCACCCATCAGGCAGCTCCTGGTTCAAGCAGGAGTCACATCACCGGATTGCATCCCGGAGTGTTGGGACTGGATGCACCACCGCGTAACGAGTTTCTCGCCACTGCTTCGACTTTGAGGAATCGCCTCGCTGCCCTAGGACGGGAGATGCCTGCGACTCGTCACAGGATTTATGGTTGGGTCCACTCTTCGGACAAGTCTTGGTGGAGTCGCATGACGACATACGTCTTGAGCCGCTGGGGCGAGGAGTTGCACGCTTGCGGTTTATATACCGCCGTTCGTGCCACCATGTATGGCCTGCCTGTCAGTTTGAGACATTTCTGTGCTTTGTTCGAGTTGTACAATCCAGACTCGAACACTTTTCTGACCCGTCAGGGGGAGTTGGGCTTGACTCTTCATGAGATGCATAGGATTTCTGGCTTGACCATGGGGCAGATGTTATACCAGGAGTATTTCCCTTCCAGTCATGAGTTGAGTCAGCTGAAGGATCGCATGCCCGACCGTTACGAGACTCTATGGGATCTCACTTGCCATTACCATATCGCTTTGGCGCAGTCTGAGCCTTTAGCCAAGAGGACGAAGGCCTCTGTGAGTCTGAAGCAGTTCGCGAACTATTTGTTCAAGAACTTGGAGAGCAGCTCTGGCGAAGATATTTGTGAGTTGGCCCCACTCATTCCTTCAGAGGTGAACCATCTACTGAAGAAGATTGATGCTCATTCCTATACCACCAGCAGTCCTGAGGGTGGCTTTCCTGCGAAGACCAAGTTCAGATCTTTCTTATGGCATGCGACCACACCGATTCAGCCAATGACTCTTCTTGCCGGTTTTCTTGCTATCTGGTTGAAGAAGTGCGTGGTTCCATACCAGTCTGGGGACGCCTTGCCCTTGGAGGTACTCTTCCCAGCAGTTCAGCTCGCATACAAGAAGGAACTCTCACTTCTTCCGGTGATGGTGGCTAACATTCACCGAGGACTTCGACAACTTTCCAGTGCGTTCACACGGAAGGAGACCGATTTGCCAGGTCAGATTCCCACGCTTAAGGTAGAGCTTCCGTACGCTTATTTGATGGCCTGGTTCGTCCTTCACCGTCCGGACATGATGTCGGTGCCGAACGCCACAGATCACTCTGTTCCCCTGCTGCAGTTGCTTGAAAATGGTAGGTGGGAAGGCCGCGGGTTTTCTGATGTCCGACAGCAGCTGCAGGTCCACAAGTGTTGGGCATTCTCCACTTGTTTTCCGCAGTTCTCCGGCCGATATGGCGAGTGATTGACAGACGATGAGAGGCCGAGAGAGAATCGGACCCACTTAGACATTGGCTGCTTTAATTGGCTGGTGAACATCAGGCCCGGCTATCTGACTTTCCGGGTGAGGAATGAGTGCTTCATAGAGCCATATCTACCCTGCCGATTTGCTCGCCAGTTTGGCTACGATCAGCTCTACATCGGGAATCCTCGTCAGCAGCTTCGGACCCACAGTGGTTTGGTGGACGGTCTTCGTGCATGGTTGTGGACCGTGACTGGCTGTACCGGCGCCAAGTTTAGCCTTCCGAGTATTGATCGGCAATTGAATCTCACCTTCTTGAGCTGCAAGTGGTTATTAGCAGCCAACAAGACTATCCCTGTGAAGCCGATTGCGGAGCTAGAGGCTGAGGAAGCTTCTCGGGTTGACTCGCGCAGGATTCGGGAGAAAGCTCGATCACAGAGGACACGGAATAAGACTCGCCGAATTGATGAAGATGGCCATAGGTCATTCCATTCCACAGACGAGGCTTCCGGCGGAGATCCCGAAGATTGTGATGACTCTTCTGAGCGAGGTTTGCTATTCATCTTTTCCTTCTATTTTCTAGAAGTATTGAAACTGACTTATAGTTCAATGTTTCAGGGACTACAGCTGATCATGATGAAGAATTCTATCCTCCTCCTCGGGCGAGACCTTCGATCCCCATTGCTATGCGGAAGAGGTTAGTTCGTAAGCTGCCTGCAGCTTCCCGAGCTTCCGATACGGACCTAGCTGGTGATGATCCTGCCAGTGATGGAGGTAACATTTATCCTGAGAACTATTCCTCTGGTTACTCAGCGCATTGACTTATACTTCTCCCTCTCTATATAGGAGCGCGTGAGGAGCATGACATGAGTCCTGATCCAATCCCCGTATCTCCCGATGAGTCTGATCCGCTACCCCCTGTAGAGAGGCCTACAGGGGTTGCTGACATTGGAGAGGAGGGCAATGTAGGACCCGATTCCGTGAATCAAGGTACATCTAACACTGACAACGTATTTCTTTAAATGATACACCGAATGAATTTGTGTACCCTCTAACTGTCCTCTACCTCTTGCTTCTTCAGATAATTTGCAGGAGGCGAATCCTGGAAATGAAGAGGCCGATGCACCCGTGAGAGGTAACTCATTTCCATCAGTTGTAGTCTCTTCACTTTTCTTTGGCACTGATATCCTTTTATGTCAGATTTCTCCATCGATGACTTCGACGAGGGAAGCTTGTTTGCGGACACTCCTATGATGCGCTACATATATAGCTCACCTCAGATTGAGGACCAGCTACCTGGAGACATGTTTTCTGAGCCCGCCTTCGCTGAAAACCCTGAGGACGGTTCCTTTGAAAGTATGTGCTTCTTTCTGAGTTAATTATAGGACTAGCCAATCTTGACTAATGCAACTATAATGTAATGCCTCTGCGAATTCCGTTTTGAATCTGGCAGGAGCTTTTGTTGAGAAAGACCCTGTTGAGCCGGCTGTGAGACCAACTATACCAGTTGATGCACCTACAGCCGTTACACCTCCACTACCCCCAGCGGCTCAAGGAGAAGAAGGTATAAGTTAACTCATTGAAGAGTGTTATTCCTTTTTCTTATCAAGACTTTTCACGGACTTCTCCCTCTTTTTGTGCAGAGCGCTCTTCCCATCTTCGTGACCTAGTGAGGGAGTTGTTATCTGACGACGATCCTGACAAGATCGTTATTTGCCTAGAAGTTCGCTCCTTCTTTTCCTTTGTGAAGGCTATGATTGGCAAGCTTTTCCACAGTGGACTTTCCCTTCACCAGTTCAAACCTTTCCTTGATTCCAGAATCAATTTAATAAGGGAGGCAGGATACCTAGATTTGGCGAAGGCCATAGTTGACGATCTCGACTGCTTAGAGCGTGAGCTTCAGATGTTTCGTGAGCTTCGAGATACCGGTGCTTCTTCCTTCATTGCTGCTGAGCTGGATACTCGTTTACAATCATTGCGCAAGACTCAGCTTCTTGAAGACCTTGAGGTTCAGGTGCAGCGAGACCGAGTAGCTCGAGTTGAGACTGGCCTTGCTACCAGGTTATCTTCACTTGTCGAGCTCCGCTCTTCTATTACTTCTTGTGGGACCAAGATAGATCAGCTTAGAAAAGAACTCCGCGAAGAAGAGGAGACTTTTGGCATTCTTCAGATGACAGAAGCACAGGACCAGCAGACCTGTACGGCTTTGTCCGATGAGTTGAAATCCTTGAAGCAGAAGCTATCCGAGACAGAAGAGACTGCTGCGAAGACTTCGGCCGCCGCTGAGGAGTCCATTAGGGCTGAGCTTAGCCAAGCTTATGATGATAAGCTGTCTAAGTTCAGTCAGCAGATTTTTAGCCACGGGCTTGATGTCTGATTTTGTCTGCTGTGTACTTTGACTTTTGACTCTTTTAGTGAATCCCCTTTTTTTTTATCTTTATTATGATTCGTCATTCCGTTTGAAATGATTGACCACAATACTCATAGGATTTTTGGCAAACCCTCAGCCATCAACGGGTTTGATATGCCTTTACCGACTACCGTTTGAGTCGGGCTAGCATGCGATTTGTTTAAATCCGCTCGCATGTAACGTTGTGCTCAGAGATTGAATTCTTTGAGACTTTGTGCTATGATGTCGAATACATAGACTTCGCCATTGTTACGGGAATAGGCTACCCGGCGACACGTGTTAGGTGTTGGCTTTAGGATTTTTGGCTAACCCCCAGCCTTCAACGGACTTGATTAGCCTTTACCGACTACCGTTTGAGTCGGGCTAGCATGCGGATTGTCTAAATCCGTTCCACACGTTACGTTAAGCTAAAAGAGTTAACTCTTTTAGTGCTACGATGTTGAATACGTAGACTTCGTCTTTCTCCTGTGAAAAGACTAAACAGCAACGTGTATGAGACGTTGACTTAGGATTTTTGGCAAATTCTCAGCCTTTAACGGATTTGATTTGCTCTTACCGACTACCGTTTGAGTCGGGCTTACATGCGGATTGTTTTAATCCGTTCCACATGTGACGTTGCGCTAAAGGAATGAACTCCCTTAGACTTTGTGCTACAACTTTGAATATGTAGGCTTTGCCATTATTATGGGAATAGGCTACCCAGCAACGTGTATTAGACGTTGGCTTATCCCTACTTAGGCTTCGGGATAAAAGACCCCAGAGTCAGACTCTGGTATCTTTTTCTACGGATAAAGACCCAACCGGCGACGCGTGTTAGGCGCCGACGTATCCTTTCTTAGGATTCAGGATAAAATTCCCCATGCGTGTGAGGCATGGATTTCGGTGTTATTAATAACAACCTGCCACAATGTTGAATATGCGGACGTGTGTTCTTTTTAACGGTTAAGAACTAACCGGCCGCGCGTGTTAGGCGCGGACTTATCCTTACTTAGGTTTCAGGATAAAATACCCCAGAATCGAACTCTGGTGTCTTTTTCAATCGGAAAAAGACCAAACCGGCAGCGCGTGTTAGGCGCGGACTTATCCCTGCTTAGGTTTCGGGATAAAATACCTAGGATGAATCCTAAATTGGTAAACTTTGGAAAAAGAGTTGGTGTGGGGAAGGAAGAATTTTATATTCTATTCCCCGAACAAGGAAGGAAGAATTTTATATTCTATTCCTTGATTCTGGAAAGGAAGAATTTTATATTCTATTTCCAGTGCAAGAAGGAAACTAGAAGTGGGATCTCCACTCCGAGAATCTGGAAGATACTGACAAACTTTCCTTTTATAGGATTGGTTATCAGATCGAAAGATGAGTTCTTCGTTTATCGAAGAGAAATTTCAACTTCAGTTACAACCATAAAAAGGTTGAACCCAAGAGAAAAGAAATGGAGTTCTTTCGTTCATCGAAAGGGGACTCCGAACTGAGAGTGAACCTTTTTGGTGGACCCACTGTCAATTGAAATTGATCAGTGAGGGATTTTGGTGGTAAAAATAAAATTGGGTTATCCTCTAGAATATTAAGTGTAATATTCTTTAAGGAACTTCCCGATAAATAAGTTGTCCTGAACGTACTAGGGATAGTACTTTTTCAAAAACTTCCCATTTATTGGCATTAATTGCCTGTTACCCTCTAAAGAAATTAAGCGATAAGCACCGTTTGAATAGACTGTGTCTATTACAAACGGTCCTTCCCACTTAGGTTCGAATTTACCTTTCTTCTTAGAGGTGAGGATTATCGGTCGGCGCGCAGCGAGGACCAAGTCTCCTTCTTTGAAGCTTCTTTGACGAACCCTTTTGTCAAAAGCCCTGGATATCCTAGCCTGGTAGAACTCGATGTGTTGTTGAGCTTCCAAGCGCTTTTCGTCCAGCCTTTCGAGTTCTTCGAGACGCTTCTGATGTTGCTCTTCGGCTGTCATCTCTGTTGCGAGAGCAATCCGAAGGGAGGGAATTTGAATCTCCAACGGTAGCACAGCTTCGCATCCGTAGACCAAAGAATATGGAGTAGCTCCCGTAGGTGTGCGTATGGTAGTACGATAAGCCCAGAGTGCTTCGCCGAGTTTATCGTCCCAATCTCGCTTATTGGTTTTCACAAGTTTTGATAAGATCTTGATGATCATCTTGTTGAAAGCCTCAGCTAATCCGTTAGCGGCAGGGTAATAAGGTGTTGACGAAACATCTTGGATCTTGAACTTGTCACAGAACCGGATGAAGGCGTTGCTTATGAATTGCGGACCGTTGTCATGAATGATCTTCCTCGGCACGCCGTGTCGGTATATAACGTGATGCTTGATGAAGTTGATGACGTTGTTCGTCTTTACTTCTTTAAACGGAATGGCTTCAGCCCACTTTGAAAAGTAGTCGGTGATAGCGAGGATGAATCGATCACCTTTGACTGAAGGCGGGAAGATAGGACCGACAATGTTCATACCCCATGTCTCGAATGGCCAGGACGTGGTTGACGTGTGTAACCGCTCCGGTGGCTGGTGCATATAGTTTGCATGT
Organism: Asparagus kiusianus; assembly: GCA_022839385.1. Classification (NCBI taxonomy): domain Eukaryota; kingdom Viridiplantae; phylum Streptophyta; class Magnoliopsida; order Asparagales; family Asparagaceae; genus Asparagus; species Asparagus kiusianus. The sequence continues at coordinate 134,770 of BQKN01066088.1, forward strand.
ACTTGACAAGCGTGACATTCTCGAGCGTACTCAATCGCGTCATGAACCATTGTTGGCCAGAAATATCTCATTCTTCTGATTCGATCATACAGCTTGGGACCAGGCTGATGCGCACCGCATTCTCCTTCATGTGCTTCCTTAAGAACTTCTTTTGCTTCTTCATTCGAAAGGCATCGGAGAAGCAAGTCATCGTACCCCCGGCGATACAGCGTACGGGTCTCGGTATTGTAAAAGAACCGTGGTGCTCTTCGGCGGATAGATTCTTTTTCTTTTAAATCCTCTGGTAAAATGCCATATTGGACGTAATCAATAATGGGAAAGCGCCAATCTCGGGACTCGGACCCGATTTGGGTTGAGTTCACCTCTTTGGCGTTCTCGTTTTTATCATCCTCCTCTTCAATATCCATATCGTATATGGGTACGCAGAGTTGGTGTGATCTTACTGTGACTAGCAGTTCAGTTTCGGGCGGTTGCGCGAGTGATACTGCTAGTGCTGCCAGTGCATCTGCATAAGCGTTCTGAAGACGCGGGATGTATTCAATGTAAAATTCTTCAAAAGAATCTGCCACTCTGATGGCCTCCTGGTGGTATGAAATCAGATCTGGGTTTCTGACTTCATATTCCCCACGAACTTGGTTGACAATTAGTTGAGAATCCCCAAAGGCTTCGAGATATTCGACCCCCAGCTCTTTGGCGAAACTGAGCCCTATGAGGAGTGCGTTATACTCGGCTACGTTGTTAGAGCATGGACTCGTCAGCGAATAAGCTCGAGGCATCACGTGCTTCCCTGGGGAAACTAAGACAACTCCAACTCCAGAAGTGACCTTAGGGCATCCCGGGGTTACTGCTTTATTGACTGCTCTCAAGGCACCATCAAAATATAACTGTCATACTTGTTGGTGTGGCGTGGTATTAACCTCGTGGGTTTCATCTGGCAAGTCATCGTATACTTCCACCGTATCTGTTGTTGGGCTTGCCGCCAAGAGATCACAAATCGCCTGTCCTTTGACCGACTTCTGCTGTTTGAAGTGTAGATCATACTGGGACAAGAGAAGGGCCCACTTTGCTAACCGCCAATTCATCGAACCTGGTTGAGTCATGAATACTCGTACCGGATTAACATTGGCAATGACGTAAATCGTCTGGCCAACTAAGTAATGTCGCATCTTCTGCACTGCAAACACCAATGCAAGACATTCTTTCTCGATCATCGGGTATCGAGACTCGGCGCCTATTAAGGTCCGACTTAGATAATAGACTGCCTGTTCGTGACCATTATCATCGTCTTGTGCTAATAAAGCACTTATCGAATGGTTCATCGCCTTGATATAAATCAAGAACGGTTTACCTGATTTTAGTGCAACAAGAACAGGTGGATTCATCAGATATGCCTTGATATCTTCGAATGCCTTCTGGCAAGCATCGTCCCAAATAAACGATACGCCTTTCTTGTTTAGCTTCGAAAATGGTTGGCACTTCCCAGAAAGATTTGAAATGAATCTCCGGATATACGCCAAACGCCCTTGTAATCCTCTGAGTTCCCTTAGATTCTTCGGGGGTTGCAATTCATTTATCGCCTTTACCTTGTCTGGGTCGATATGTATACCCTTAGTGGTAACGACGAATCCAAGAAATTTTCCACTGGACATTCCGAGGAAGGATTTTGTGGGATTCATCTTCAATTGATGGCTCCGCATGAGATCAAACATCGTTCTCAGGTCTTTGATGTGATCTTCTTTGTTGCGGCTTTTTACCACTAAATCGTCAACGTAGCATTCAACCGTTTTCCTGAGGTGTTTCTGGAAAATCTTAGTCATTGCTCGTTGGTATGTGGCACCTGCATTCTTCAGACCAAACGGCATCACCGTGTAGCAGAAGATACCGAGGGGCGTTCTGAATGTCGTATGCTTTTCGTCATCCGGGTGCATCTTGATTTGATTATACCCCAAAAAGCCGTCCATGAAGGACATTCTTTCGAATCCGCACGTATTGTCGATAATGACGTCCGTGATTGGGAGAGGAAAATCATCTTTTGGACATGCTTCGTTCAGATTCCTGAAGTCGATGCAAATCCTGATTTTGCCATTTTTCTTCATGACTGGAACGATGTTGGCTAACCAGTCTGGATGTTATTCTTCCCGAATAAATCCTGAGTCGATCAACTTTTTAACTTCAGCCTCGATGGCTTCCATGATCTGCGGACGAAACCGTCTTTGCTGTTGCTTGACAGGTTTGGCATCCGGCTTGATGTCGAGGCGGCGCATTGCCACATTGGGATCGAGCCCTGGCATGTCTTCGTAGTTCCAGGCGAAGACGTCGATATACTCTCTGATCAAGGCAATTAATTCCTCCTTTTCATCTGATGGAAGACTACCACTGATGAATATGGGCTTTGGATTGGCTTCATCACCCATATTGATTTGGACTACCTCGTCTTCGGTGGGTGGCTCTCTCTGTTCGAACCTATCACCATAGTGCATGTTCAGGTGATGAACCCATGGGTCCTCCCACGTTTGCATTTGATCGTCGTCCTCCATTGTAGATGGATCAGCCGTAGTCATGTTCGACATTAAGGCCCTGAACATTTCTCCCAAACTTGTGTCGGAATCTTCAGCTGAAGAATCTGGCAAATACCCATCCTTAGCCTTGTTAGCAATTTGATCGATGATCTGCCAGCCACATTCGTCATCTGACGAAATGTAGCCTAAGCCCCTCTTGTGATGATAATAGCCCTCCGGTTTACCCTTTGGTACGTATGCCGCTTTGACTGGGACACGGGAACCTCGATCGAAGTATAGACCTTCTCCGAGTGTGAAATCATATCCTTGTCTTTCCATGAGCTTGCGCGCTTCTGGACTGTACTTAGATAGATGTAAACCAGATTTGTCACCATCCTCATCCTCTCTTAGGAAATGATCCGGCACTGGGAGATTTTCTCCTTTTCCGAAGATCACTTCTTTTTGTCCCCCTATTTTGGCGGGAATAATTTGAGTTGTTCCGAAAGAGTGTTGGAGACGCTTCTTCGTTACATACGACGATCGGAGCGGCATACATAATTCGGGATTATCGTACAATCCCTTTATCACATCATCAAAAGACAAGGAGTACTCTAAACCATTATTTATTTCAGGTTCGGCAAGCTGCCAGTTACAACCGCCATCTGACGACTGTTCGTCGTCGAGATTGATTACAAAGGGTACAATGTCATTAAAAACAAAACCACCATTGTAATCGAATCCGGCTTCGGAATCAGCTTCTTCCCCGCTGTCCGTGCCTTGGATCGATGGTTCAGTGTCGGATTCATTACCATAAAGGAGAGAATCTGTGAAGTAGTTCTCGTACCCTTTGAATGGTTGCTTATCCGCGACCACCGTCCTAACTCTTCCATCAGTGTCGACATATTTCAAACACTGATGTAGAGTGGATGGAACTATAACATTACTATGGATCCAAGGCCGATCCAATAGTAAGTTATAGGATGTCTCAGCATCAATCACGTAGCACGTGACCTCCATCTTTAAATCGCCCATTTGGCACTTTATCCGGATTTTACCCAAAGGTCTTGACCCGCTGGTGTTGAATCCGTAAATGACTGTGCCTGTTGACGCCAACTTGCTGATTGGGATGCCCAGGCTGTGCATTAGGCGAAGCGGCATAATACTCACAGCGGAACCCGGATCTACTTGGATTCGGTTGACTTCGCTGGAGCCAATGTACCCGACGAAGTACAGGGGCCGATCATGGTTCGAATTCTTCGTCTGCATGTCCTCTTTGGTGAAGGTGATGCAGGGAATGTTCTTAGCTGCCACATTGCACTGTTGGGGTAGCATATCCAGTTCTTCAGGAACTGGTTTGACCCTGGTGAGGAATGCCTCTGAATCGGCCAAGGCCTCTTGTAAGGCTTCTCTAGTTTCCTTAGACAACCGTAGTAGCTCATACAGTGTTATCCTTGCTGGAATGTTGGCTAACTGAGCCATAATGTCGAAGGCGCGAGGGTTTTTTGAACTCTCCGGTTTGTCTTTTCCAATCGGACGACTGAAACGAGACTGTTTCGGATTCTGTACCTCCTCGGGTCTCTTTTCTTTCTGTTTGTCAACCGACTGTCGTCGAACATCTTTAACCGGTTTGGGAATTGGGATCACCCCCATCTCTGTGATAGTCTTGGCTGGTCCCTGTTTTGTCACCCCTAGCTTAGCTGCTTGTTCGTTATGTGACGGATAGTTGAAGTGGTACTGATTCCCACTTCGGGTCGCAAAGACTTCTTGTTCCTCGTCGGAGAGTGGAAAAGCGGTGATCCTTTCATCATCTTCACCCGGGATAGCAGAAACTCCACAACATGATTTGCCCTTCCCTTTGGATTTCTCCTCGGATGATGATCCGGTCCATTGTTCATCTCCAATCAGGTCGGGGTGAACCCAGAGGATTTCGCCGTTCGGGGCCATGTGTGGCACGAGTCCCTTTTGGCGCTGTCCGTGCGGATCGTCGTTCACTGTCTTCATCCCGACTTTGGTGACGCGCTTCGGCTCAAACCAAGCTGTGGGTACTGACCTAAAACTGATCGATACCGCATTCGCTCCCACATTTTTGGCCGGTTTTGGAGTTATGACTCCTACATCGATCAAGGCCTGGATCTTGTCCTTGAGGTGGTAGCAGGACTTCGTAGGGTGGTGAACCGCTCTGTGATACGCGCAGTACCTTGGGTCTGTCACCTTGGTGGCTCCTTCATGATCCACAATCGCAGGCAGCTGGATTTTGTTGTTCTCCAACAGATACTTGAAGATGCCGGGAACTTCGTCATCTTTGAAGGAGTAGACTTTGGGAAACCTCGGCTCCGAAGACTTTTGCTTCTGAGGCCGTTGCTGCCAATGGGGCTGCGATTGCTGTGGAGCTCGTTGCTGCTGCTGCTGCTGTTGCTGTTGCTGAGGTTGTAATTGAAAGGTTTGGTTAGCATCAACAGCATTAACCTGAGCTTTACCTTTTCCCTTCTGATTGAAGTTCTGCTTCGGAGGATTTGTGGCCGGTTGGCCTCTCTCCGCCTTCTTCCTCCTGAGGAACCGCTCAGCTTGCTCGCCTCGAACCTTCAAGTCCTTCCATGTCTTGGATGGAGCTGTGCCCATTGCTTCCAAAACATCCAGCGAGAGGTTGTTGTGGCAGGTTTGGAGGATGAACTCCTCGCTGATAGGGTCCCGACAATTCATCGCCTTATTCCGGAACCTTTTGACGAAGACCTCGACTAATTCTCCGTCTTTCTGCTTTTCATCAAGCAGCGACCCGATTGAAATTTCGGTGTCGTCGTCGAAGAAATTCGCGAGGAATTTCGTCTCCATGTCATCCCAGCTGTTTATGCTTCCTGGCTTGAGGCGACGATACCAATCGAAGGCAGCTCCGCGAAGAGTGCCAACGAATGACCGCACCATCAGAGGCTCATTGCCAGAGATGACTCCCAAGTGCGATTTAAAATAAATCAAATGCTGAGTTGGTGAACCCATCCCATTAAACGGCGTGAAGTTAATTAGACTAAACTTCGCCGGATATGGGATCGATTCCCACTCTCTTGGGTAGGGACAGGGAATGCCCGTCTTTTTAGTCTCTTGAGCAGAAATCAATGTGTTGATTTTGTTCTCGAGATTCTTAATTTTTAGGCTTTCACCTGTGTCTTCACTGGTATTATCATTACCACCCCCTGGATTGATGGGAGGGTTATTAGCGTTGCGAGCTTCATTTGTGCCCTCATCCTCCAGGTTGTTCTGGTTGGGCTGACTTGGTTCGCCTTGTTGGTGCCTCAATGCATGAAGTTGTTGGTCATGCATCTCTCTCATGTTCTGCATGGCCATTTGCATCTCGAACCTAAAGGTTTCTTGTTGTTTGGCCATGGCATCTTCAAGCATCTAGGCCACCTGCTCCGCGCTTATCATGAGCGACTCGCGGGGCTGTCCCTCACTGGACACTGTATTATCAGACGCCACTGCGGAGCCAGCATCTGATTCTTCATCTCCCGAAGGTACTCTCGTTCGGATTCTACCATACGTCGCGCGAATGATAGCCCCAGATTGTAAACGGGTCCTGGGTCGGGATGTTTCTGGAATCGTCTCGGGGTTATCCTGAGCCGCTGTTCCTGTGCTGGTCATGTTGGCGGTGACCCTTGAATGTTCACCGTCCTCGACCCTTGTTTTCCTTCGTTGGAAACGCCTATGCCTTGGCCTTGGCACTCCGGTGCTAAGTCTTTCGAACACCGATATTCTTTCGGGGACTGCCTTAACACAATTGCATTCAGACAATACCGCCCGAATGAGATTTGAACAAGGACATTGATTCCCGAACCTTCGAGGGCTCCTCTTTCTAGATTTGTTCGTACCCCCGGCACGATAGTACAGCTCATCTGTTTGGAGGTCAGAGCAAGCTATCGTGTGTTGGCACGATCTCTCAGGTATAACGTTGTCGTCATCAGATGACAACGTTTCCTTCTGAGGAATAATTGTCTTTTTCGGGCTCTCGAGAGTTATACGCCTCGAAACACGCCTTTGTGGGCGTGAACCTCCGGCGGGCTCTTGCACTTCTATGCGCAAAGTTGTGCGCTTGGGTGCTGCGGTTTGCTCCAAGTGTTGAGGGTTGCGGCGACCCCCAGCATGCTGTATTGGTTGGGACTTCTTCACTGGCCCCAAGCGTTCCTGAACTGGAGTTTTACCTCGTTCCTTCGGAAGTGGATCGAGACGCTCCAAAACTGATCTTTTCTTCTGGGATGGTCCTGCGGGATCTCCCAGGGTAGTTACGGCAATCACCGGCTGTTTGGATTGACTTGCCGGCGTCCGAACTTTTGGAGGCTGCGGGTTTTGCTCCTTAGCCTGAACCGCTTCAGACTTTGGCCTCCAAATCTTGCGAGTAGGTGGCGGCTTTTGACCACCTCCTTCTGCAGTTTGCGACGGGCTTCTTCAGCTTTGGCCCGTGCTTGCGCCGATAACGCGCGGCGTTTGCGGATGCGCTCCTCCAGCGTTGAGCGATTCCGTTTGACACGGACCCACTCCATTGTCGATGGTTTGGAGGAACCACCCTGCATTTGCTGTTGAGGCTGTTTGCCTCGTTTGTTCTTCAGATCCGCATGATAGCGGACCCCGTCAACGGACTCCATGGCCTTGGCGAATTGCTTCGCGAGTCGTTGACGTTGCCTCTGGCGGGCTCTCTTGGAGAGAGTCACCACGCCTTCAATGGCAGATTTGACCTTCTTTGAGGTCGGTAGGACCTCACTCAACGCAGCTTCGGCGTCGATTGGGGTGAGGTCGTCGTTGGTGGCTTCAGCTTCATCATACCAACGGACTTTTCTCCTGGAGGAGAACTTCTGGAACTTCTTGGACTTGGGGGAGGAGGCAGATCCGGACGAGGACACGTACTCATCGTATTTCTGCTGGTCGAATTCGTACTCGACCTCCTCCACGACCGGGATCGAGATCCGCGGCTGCGACACTCCAGCTTCGGCAGCGAAGATGGTGGCTCCCACTGTGGTCGCCAGATTGTTCGAGCGGGAAATTGCGTTATTCTTCATTGATGATTCTGTTACAACTTTGACAACAACTTTATGCGTTTACAAAGAGATCCGGTCTTTTTATAAGATCCGGCTTACAACAAAATCAAAACAAAGAAACAAAGATTACAACTTTCCTTGAACAAATCACGAGTTTCCTGTTTTGCGGTCCCTCGCTTCGTGGGGTTCTTCGCCTATGCCGGGGTTGAGTACCGTGGACCACCGCGCAATCTCGATCTGAACAGATCTACGTGGTATAACGGGTACTATCCCACCAAGGAGATAATAGCCGAGAGGGATCGTTTCACCAAGGAAACGCTCGCTCTAATCTCGGGATCTAAGAACCAAGCTTAGATCCGGAGTAGTGTCACGTAGATCTGAGTTTCTAAGTCTTCAAGCCTTCACAATCCGAGTTGAGGTCGCAATCCGGCAGAGTTTCGGCTCTTCAGAAGTTTCAGAAAAAGTCCTCCCAAATGAACGAGTGCCAGGCCTATTTATAGGCACTCAAAACTGTGCCTTTGGCACAGAACTGCGCCTAGCCACCTCTGGGTGGCTCGGCCATAGCCGAGCCACCCTGGGGTGGCTCGGCCTTGGCCGAGCCACCCTGAGGTGGCTCGGCCACCGAGCCACCCTAGGGTGGCTCGGCTTGGGCCGAGCCACCTTAGGGTGGTTCGGTTCGGGCCGAGTTCCCCCAGGTGCGCTAGTTTCGTCGTTTTCCGGTGTTTCCGGTTTTCCGTCGTTCGGATTTGATTCGGCTTCTGGAATCGGCTCATTGACTTGATTCCAAATATGGCAGTTAATCCGTTTCTGAGTCCGAGTCCGGGATTGGTCTTGATTCGATCGTTATATCACCGAGTTCGCTCTTGTTTAGATGACTCGGTGATTCCCCGAAACGTTGGTTCGATTCCACGTGCGTACGTGTTCCATTGTTCGTGTGCCTTGTCGCCTCGACCCTTCGTTGATTTGTTCAGGTCTTGATTCGATTCCCCGAATCTTCATTTGGCAGTAGCTCCGCTTTGGTGTTTGAGTTCAAGTCCGTTTTGTTGTTGGACGACTCGTTAACTTTCCGAACCGTTGGTTTGGTCCCGCACGCGAACGTATTCCGTTGCTTGCATGCCTCGTCGCTCGAATGTCCGTTGTTTTGTCGAATCATCGTGCTGAGCTAAGCTAAGGGACCTATAGGCAATTTTATACGCCTACAGTTAGTTAAAGGCAAACTCTCGTCTCGTTGTTGTTTCTGCTATTTGTGGACCGCGTGTCTAATTAGAGAACAACCCGAGAGGCGATCGATCATCAACAGTTTCTGCCAACTAATTAATTAGGTTCCTCTTCCTTTACAATTAATGAATATTATTTCCAAAGATGCGATTTTTTTTTTCCAGCATGCATGAGATACTGACCCAAATTAGGTCGATCGGTCGTCATCGATCCTAAAAGCAACGTAGACGTCCGACCGTTGGCATTAAACGTGCGTTCGGAATTGAACAACGGCGATATTCAGCAGGTAGCGGTGGCCCATCGACAGCCACGTACAGGCTTGCACGATACCGCTAGCGCTCTTAAGTCAGTTAAATACCAAGCCTTCGGCTAGCTGTTGTCCTTAGATACCAAGGTTTAATTAATAGGGGAGCCGGAGGGAAGTTGGAGGTACCCCCCTCTCACCTCTCCCTTCATTGTGGAGAGGCAACGGCCCAAGATTAAATGAAGGCTTTTGCCCACTTGCATCTTCAATAACCGCGTCTCAGTCCCTTAAATCTTGGAATTTGCATACCGGTCCCTCAAATCGGCCTATAGGGTCTGGCAAATTAATGATCTACTTTGGTGACCATTAGAGAAGAACTCAGGTGGGTTTGGATTTATTTCGAGTGGGCATCCGGCTTAAGCCTATCAAGAAATGGGATTGGAGAATATTATAGAGGGGTAAAGTGGTCATTTTGCCTACAACCGTTAGATTTGACGGGATATTCCTGCCAAATGTAACGCGATTTAAGTGAAGGGACATTTTGCAAGGCCCTATAGGATTTGAGGGGTTGATATAAAATTTTAAAGATTCAAGGGACTAATATGCAATTATTGAAGATGTAAGGGACTAACATGCAATTTTCAAGAAGTGAGGGAGTACGTAGCATGAAATTATTGAAGATGCAAGGGTCTGACATATAAAAAACACTAATTATTTTTGTTCGCCATGCGGCCTGTATGTTTGCATGAAAATAGCTATGAAGTAGTTGAAGTAGAGGCCATTTTGTTACTTCCATATAAAAAATTATGTTTGTTTCTCTGTAAAAACTACTTCCGCTACTTCTTTAAAGCTGATGCGGCATCTAGCTGGCACCTCTATTTCCTTGACATTTTTCCGCATTCGAATGCACTGAAATTCGACAGAAGTTGATGTAAGATGGGGTCCACAAGAAAAAATGGTGGGGTCCACGAGAAAAATTTGATTCTCAAAATTAATTACTTCCTAGTAATATTTTCAAATATTATCCAAACAAGAATAGAATGTAAGCAACATGTATTAATTATTTCCTAGTAATATTTTTAAATATTATCCAAACAAAAAAAGTAAACGAAGAGGAAGAAGTTCTACTTTCATTACTTTTAAAAATATATAAAACAAACAAAAAAATATTATTTCCGTTACTTCATATTTTTATAGTTTTAAAAGTTATTTCTATAATCTACTTCGTACTTTTAATATTTTCATTATCCAAACAGACCCTAGTAGCAGAAGTTGAAAATGGGGAAAGTGCACTTACTCTGAAGTCCGCACCCGCCGGATTCACGAGAATGAGCGTGGTATTAGTGGGTCCCACATATAGGAAGGGGAAGGAAAAACACGAGAAAGACAAGCAATTTCTCCCTTTTCTTTCGAGTCCATGATTATTATTATTTTTGGGATTTACAACAAGGGGTTTATATTTTTTGTTCCCTTTTGTGGAAAGGCTTTTCTTTTTCTTTTTAAAGTGCGTTTTCTTCTTATCGAATGATTTTTATATTGTTTGATATAAATTGTTTTATCTAAAGAAAAGTTCTTAAAGCAAACAACCCAAATCCAAATCCTCATGTTGCACCGATTTTCATACGAAAGCAAGTTTTCTTCTATTAAAAAAATTATCAAGACGTGAGTAATTTCCTTCTTTATATAAGTCGGCCGTGGATCAAACATCACAGGCTAGTCAATCGAGCGTCATCATCTCAACTGTCACGAATTAATTAATTAGATATATTGCCCCATATGACCTACGCTAATAAGTTGAAACCTTTAAAAAAAACTTGCAATGGGGGGGGGGGGGGGGGGGGGGGGGGGGGGGGGGGGGGG
>BQKN01066088.1:151212-162429 GCA_022839385.1 Asparagus kiusianus
TTTTTTTTTCCCCCCTTTTTTTGCGTAAAATAAGCAGGCAACTTATGACAATTAATCCATATGTATGTAGGTTGGACGCATAGTGTCAGGGGAGATTTATCACCCTATACTTTATCTGGCTCGTGTGGCCCTCTTTCTGCTCTCAACATGGTGGGGGACATTTTTGATGTGCGGCCGACCGAGTTTAACAAAAAAGTTCCCATACTTTCAGAAATTTGCAAATGTTGACCAATCGGGGAGGGAAAGGATTTTGCTTTCATGGTCTTTTAGCTCCTTTTTACTCTACAGAATGTTATTCAAGACCCTCAAGTACACTACTGTTCGTCTTTATTTCTCTGGGGTAAGATTTCAACATTCTCAAAAACTCTATTTTTCCTATCAAGATTTTTGCTCCTTAGCTCTTTTTTTGAGTAGATTAATGGGCCACAGCCCAAATCCATAGCTTTATTTTTGTGTTGAGCTTGATCATGTGCTGCCCTTCTATTATGTCATCATTTAATTAATCTTCAACTAACTTTATATGTAGAGTTCTAACAGACGAATCAAAGAAAAAATTAGAAAGATTTTGTGAAATCATCCCCCCCCCCCCCCTCAATCATTAAATATTTATGGTTAAATCTGGAATAATACAGATATATAACAGCAAAAACAGAACAGAAAACTGAAGTGCAGTAATTTAAAATTTTTCAACTCAACTGCTGTGTGTTTGTAAAACGTTGTGCTTAAAGCATTATTTGGCCTACTCCGGTGCAAGGATCCTAAGGCCAAATTGCTTCCAGGAACAGCAGTCCAGTACTCTGGTGTGCACCGACCCAGTACTCATGTCATAATCTTCTCGATCTATAAGGCAAAGATCTCATCGATCTATCTGGCAAAGATCTCATCGATCTATAAGACAAAGATCTCATTGATCTATCAGGCAAAGGTCTCATCGATCTATAAGACCTTCTCGGTCTAGGCACTGTTCCTATGAGCACTAGCTATTCTATAACATATATATATGTATATATTGATTGTTGTTTTTGGAATGAAATTTTCTTAAGGATTTGATGTCTATTTATAGCGTTTGGGAATATACTATGCATTAATAAAATAATATTATTTTATCATACATATGGGATCCAAGTCCAAATTTTTCTTCAGTGGGCCCACCACTTTATTTAATTTCAAAGTTCAGCAGCCCACGTTTTGTTTCTTCTTTACCTAATTATGTGGGGACCACTAGCTTTTAATTAAAAAAATTTATCTAACATGCATTACAATAACATGCATTACGGATAATTCATCTAAATTAACAAAATCTGATCACCCTCTAATACATGCTTATCCCCTTCGGCTTTGAGTCAACAGGTCAACGACAAGAACTCCAACCCATCATGGAGAGCCATAGGCTACTGTGGGCCAGACCCGGCCTTCACTTCCCGAACCCCACAACAAAACGACAAAACGGTAGATTGCGTGGGGCCCCTTCATCCTTCTCTCCTCCACGTCAGCACTCCACCAGAGGTCCTCTCTCGAAAGCTCAAACAAGCCGGCTTCCCCCTCCCCACGCTCTCCTCCTCCCCTCTCACTCTCCGCTGCGACGCCGTCGTCGTCGGCTCCGGCTCAGGTGGCAGCGTCGTCGCCAGCATCCTCGCTTCGGCCGGCCACAAAGTCCTCGTCCTCGAAAAAGGCGGCTACTTTGCTCGCGCCAGCCTCTCCCTTCTAGAAGGTCCATCGAGCAACCAAATGTACGAGGGCCACGGCCTGATCGCCACCGACGATCTTGGCTCTCTCATCCTCGCCGGATCCACCGTCGGCGGCGGCTCCACCATCAACTGGTCGGCATGTATTCGCACTCCCGATCATGTTAGAACCGAATGGCGAGACAAATTCCATCTCGATCTCTTCGGTGACAAGATGTTCGATAAAGCCCTAGATGTCGTCTGCGACAAAATGGGGGTTCAGTCGGATGTCGATGAAGAAGGATTCAACAATGCAGTGCTGAGAAAAGGATGTGAAGAATTGGGCTATCATGTTAGTAGAGTGCCGTGCAATGCGCCGGCTGATCATTACTGCGGCTGGTGTCATTTGGGGTGCAAAAATGGCAAGAAGCAGAGCACACAAGAAACGTGGCTGAGAGATCTCGCTGATTCCGGTAACGGGCTGATTCTGCCCGGTTTGAGAGTCGTCAAGATCGTCAAGGATCGATACAACGTCGCTCGCGGGGTCGTTGCAGAATCTATATGTAACAACAAGCAATTCGTTATCGAGTCAAAGGTGACTGTAATCGCCTGCGGCGCTCTCAACACGCCAGGCCTGCTCAAACGAAGCGGGTTGAAGAACAAGAACATCGGAAAAAACCTCCACCTCCACCCTGCAGTGATGGCGTGGGGTTATTTCCCAGCGAAATCCGCCAATTCATGGCCGGAAGATGCGAAGAAGAGCTACGAAGGGGGGATTCTCACGTCAATGTCGGCTGAGGTGGCAAACTTCGACACATCAGGCTACGGTGCTATCATTCAGACCCCAGCATTGCATCCGGGGATGTTCTCCCAGCTCACGCCGTGGACGTCTGCGGACGAATTCAGGGAGAGGATGCTGAAATTCCCGCGAACTGCGCATATATTCGCTCTTGCGAGGGATAAGGGCACGGGCACCGTGGATTATCCGTGGACTGTCACTCATCGGTTGGAACGCGAAGACGAGGAGAACTTGGTGAGGGGTCTCGAGGTGATACTGAAGGTGTTGGTGGCTGCAGGAGCGGAGGAGGTCGGTACTCTGCATTGTCGAGGGGAAAGAGTTCGGGCGAAAGGGGACGACAAGGGGATCGAGAGTCTGATCGAGGATGTGAAGAGCAGAGGGTTAAGGGATTTGGCGACGCCGATATGTTCAGCTCATCAGATGGGGAGTTGTAGGATGGGGGTGACACCGGAGAAGGGGGCGGTGAAGCCGAATGGCGAGACGTGGGAGGTTAACGGGCTGTTCGTGGCGGATACGAGCGTGTTTCCGACGGCGGTGGGAGTGAATCCGATGGTCACTGTTCAGGCTGTTGCTTACTGCACCGCTCAGTCAGTTCTTGAAACCCTGAAGGGGAAGGAGGAAGCAAATTCTAATGCTAAAATCATTTAAATCGCAAGTGATTTATGTAAGCTCAAACAAGCAAAATAGCCAGATAAAGGTAAGTTATGAGGAAAAGTTTACAGGAATTTGTTTTATCAATCTCGAATCAGCTTTGTTTCGTATTTATCTTGAAATGATTATCATTCCCTTATTATGGGTTTAAAAATGTTCTCAACATTTTTACTTTGAACTTTAGATCATTAAGTTTTTCCCCACTTTCTGGTTTGACAAGGGAATTTCCCCCACGATCCTTCGGATCATGGGTATCGAGACCCCGATGTGGCTAAGAGGCACCTCCAGCACGCTACCTCGGATATTATAAGAAACTAATTTTCCGTGGGTATTCTTCAAGAGACTCAAACCTAATACCTTGGCGTACTAATCATAGGCAGCTTAGCCACCTGGTTGGACCCTCTTGGGTGCTTAGGTCATTAAGTGATTTAGCACCTCTAGTAGGATCATGGATGTGTTTGGATGTCCAAGATGATCTTAAATGTGTATTTTTGAAAAATTTTGAGGCAATCATACACGACTTTCCAATCTAATCAAAAATTTTGAAAACTAAACGGGGAAAAAAGGAAGTAAAGACACCAATCAAACTTATTTGAAAATTAATGGGGGAAAAAAATTAAAGACATCAATCAAACTTTATCAAAATGTAAGATTAAGTTGTAATTTAGCACCTCTAATAGAATCATGGATGTGTTTGGATGTCCAAGATGATCTCAAATGTGCATTTTCGAAAAATCTCAAAGCAATCATTTCCGATCTAATAAAAAAATGAAAATTCAAACTTATTTGAGAATTAAAAGGGGGAATCATTTCCAATCTAATAAAAAAATGAAATTTCAAACTTATTTGGGAATTAAAAGGGGGGGGGGGGGGGGAAACAGCCGAGAATCGAACTCGAGACCTCTCGCACCCGAAGCAAGAATAATACCACTAGACCGACCAAATGCGCTGACGCGTCCCGCGGGTTATCAAAATGTATTCATCTGATTCATCAAAAGGTTTTTCTTTACCACAAAGTACAGTCAAGTACGTAACGGGTTTGTTACGAAGGTAAAGCGACCAAACAAATTATCGTTGGGAATCAACAAGATGTGAGGTCACGGAACAAACATCTAAACATTAAAACTTCCCAAAAATGTTTTAAAAATGATCTCGTTTTTATTGCAACCAAAGATTATTAATGACATCAGATGTATTCAACCCTTGCTGGACCTTTCTGTCAGTCTGAAGACTTATTGGAGAACATACTCATATAAATGTATCTTGAGGTACTTTTCTATGGAAATTTCTATGGGGAAGGTACTACTAACAAGCCGAATTCCCCAACGCCCAGCTGTCGTCGACACGCATTGATGTGCAGAAGACCAGCATTGACTCCTCAAAAGTCCAAGATTAGATAGCAAGATAGACCCACAACGAATCACAGTATCAAATTTAGTTTGAAAAAAAAAAAACGGGTTCCTAGTGCCGGCATGAGTTTCGTAGCTCAGGAGCTCGGGATATTTCCAAAAAAAAAAAGATCATATGGGTACAAAGAGATCCACAGACTTGGCCATGGACTGAGAAGAGGAAATGAGAGCCAATTTCGTAGACTTTATCGCAAACCAAATGAACCAAAAAACAAACCCATGCTGCAGGAGAAAGAAACATAATCGTCAATTAGCCCGTGACGCATGAAGTTGACACGTCCAGGTTCGCTACACTTTGTTTATTTCACCAATCAATTCGGTGCCATATCTTTCACCTGACATATGATTTTGTGCACGTATAACGGCAGCTTGACATGCTTCTCTACCCCCTCTCTATATTCTATAGTCAGGGCTTGAATCGCTCGAGCTTCGGTTAGGAATCGCTTGTGGGTGGATCATCAACAACGGGTCAGCCAAAAGTGTCAGCACCCGACACGTGCGGGTGTAAATGGGTTCAGCTCATCCCGCCTGGAACTCTTGTGTCCATGGATTGTGTCGTATGATCTGATAAAGACCCAAACAAGCATTCGAAAAATATCGGTGATGGTCAAAGACCCGATCAGACCCAAACATGGTCTAAAAGCACGAGCCCCCGCCCATTTTTGATCAGGTCTATGTTCAACCAGACCTGATCTGAAAACCTGACCCACCAACACCCCTATTGCTTACTTAGCTAATATAAATCCCTCCATCCAAACTCAAAACTACAACACAAAGAATGTGTTCCTCTCGCTACAAACTCTAGAGACAACAATGTTCATGATTCTCCTCTCATTCCTGATACTTCTCTTCTCGATATGCTCCGTGCTGTCACGAGCCTCCTCGTCGGCGACAAAGAGGCTGCCTCTTCCTCCAGGCTCCATGGGCTTGCCCTACTTCGGAGAAACCTTCCAACTCTACTCCAAGAACCCTCACGCCTTCTTCAAACTCAAACAGAAAAGGTTGGTTCCAGTGCTCCTCCGATTTTACTATTCGATATTGGTCTTACGTACGTCAAATGAATTTGTATTGTAGGTATGGTTCCATTTTTAAAACGCACATACTGGGCTGCCCCTGTATTATGGCGTCAAGTGCAGAGGCGGCAAAGTTCGTGCTCGTGTCAGGTGCACACCTATTCAAGCCAACATTTCCGGTGAGCAAAGAAAGGATGCTTGGACAGCGAGCGATATTCTTTCAGCAAGGGGAGTATCATGCCAGGCTGAGGAAGGCTGTGCAGAGAGCAATGTTGCCCGATGCTATTAGAGGTTCAGTGTCTGACATTGAGGAGGTTGCTTTGGATGCCCTGAGGTCTTGGGAGGGACATGAGATCAATACATTTCACGAGATGAAGACTGTAAGGTCTTCTGAATCTCCTCGAATCTTAGTTTAGTCCCACACGGGAAGGAAAGTTGAAAGTTAAAGAATAGACATAAGCAAATAAATGATAGGTCAAGACTATAAGGTTAATTGTTTTGGTCCGAGTTGGTACTGAGATACCTCCACACAAGATTTCTCGAACCATATCACTATGTTTTTAGGTTGTCTAAGTTCTTGACAATAATTGGTGCTAATAATTGGTTATTTCGACCATGAAGTCTGCATCGCTATGTTTTATCTATTTCCATCCATCTTGCAGTATGCTTTCAATGTGGCACTGCTATCTATATTTGGCAAAGAAGAGATATCATACGTACAAGAGCTGAAGCAATGCTATCATACCTTGGAGAAGGGCTATAACTCCTTGCCTATCAATATCCCGGGGACCCTCTTCTACGACGCGATGAAGGCAAGAACACGACTGGGTCAGATAGTCGCCAAGATCCTAACATCAAGAAGGCGAAAGAAAGCAGAGGCCACTGATTTACTTCGATCTTTCATGCAAACCAACAATCTCGATGATGATCAAATCACTGACAACATCATTGGTGTCCTCTTTGCTGCTCGTGACACCACCGCAAGTGTTCTAACATGGATTGTCAAGTTCCTTGGCGAGAACCGCACCATCCTCCAAGCAGTAACTGTAAGATATCACTCTGCCCTTATTTTTCTTTTTCTCAAACTATTTTGGGTACCTTTCAGTAAGGTAATGAATTGCAGGAAGAGCACGAGGAAATCATCAAGAAGATAAATATAAACAATGAGGAGAGATCCCTGAGCTGGTCGGATACCAAAAGGATGTCTCTAACTTCAAGAGTGATTAAGGAGGCGATGCGGGTTGCTTCAGTTCTATCTTTCACCTTCAGAGAAGCAGTGGAAGATGTTGTGTATGAAGGTGACGTCACTAATGTTCAGTTAGAGCTATGGTTTTCATGCCTTCATGTATGTTGTCTTAGCCTTCTTCATTTGTCAGGCTATCTGATACCAAAAGGATGGAAGGTCCTGCCATTGTTTAGAAATATTCATCACAGTGAAGAATACTTCCATGACCCTGACAAGTTTGATCCTTCAAGATTTGATGTAAGAATTGTGAATGCTTCGAACGTCCCCTGATCTGTACAAACCTGTTCTATTGATTTGATCCCCTTCGTTTCTTTCAGGTTGCTCCAAAGCCTAACACTTTCCTGCCGTTCGGGAGTGGGGCCCACTCATGCCCTGGGAATGAGCTAGCAAAGCTGGAGATGCTTGTTCTCCTCCATCACCTGACAACAAAATACAGGTCACAGGCACTAACCAACTACTGCATCACTTTCAGTTTCACTTTGTTTCAGTTAATTGCTTCCGCTACTTACGGATGGCATTCTTTATCCTTTTTGTCTCTGATGATGTGTTGTGAACACTTTCAGATGGACAGTATCAGGTCCTGGAAGAGAAATTCAGTTCTCGCCTTTTGCGCTGCCTCGGGATGGATTGCCCGTCACATTCACCCTGAAGACATGACTACCATTTGCAGAAGTCATTCAACAATATGTCATAAAAGAAAACTTGAAAATATAATTGGTTGTGATCCTTGCTATATTTACTCGAGGCAAAATATTGTCCAACGGAGAGATGTGAAGACTTGCGTTTTTGTTCCTGTTGTAAAACTAATAAGTATGTAACGACAGTATTGGCTCAAGGATTTTAATTCTTCTTATTCTTCTCCCAGATTACATTTCAGAATTGATAACAATTATTATAATAATAATAAGAGATAATAAGGATAGTTTGGTGGGACTGGATAAGATGGAATTCTATTTGGATGTCATGATTGCCAGCGCTCTGACTGCCTTAATCCTTTGTCAATGTTATTAGTTCTTGAGGGCAACAATGAAAAAAAAAAAGTCTGACTCTCAGAAAGGCGACAATGAAAAGCTTATGATCTCCAAAGGGGTAGCATTGTTCAAATTTGACCACGACTCGCCATCAATACCTTCGTTCTTGAGGAGATTCTGGCAATCCTTATAGCATATGAAAATGAGATGAAAAGCCGAAGTTCAATTTAGTAAATAATGTAATTGTCTTCCTTACCAGATATCAGAATTCTACTTCTTATCCTCCCCGCATCAATATAAGTTGATTATTATTATATCCTTCTTAATTGCTTGCGTCCAAATTCACATAGGCAACCTCAGATCCTCCTTGCCCCGTTGTTATAACCTTATCACTTTTCGTAACAAAAAGAGAAATCCAATAGTTCCTCCACCAGGGTTGGCAGTTCTCCATCTGCCTTAATTGTTTGTCAAACATTAGTTAAATCTTGAAGAGGGCAAGTCTGATCTTTTAAAAAGAGAAAAATATTTTCACCATTGAATATTATAGTCTCCGAAACCTGCATCTTAGAAGGATAATTCAATGATTCACCTAGATAGAAAGGAAATTGGCTTCCAAAGTCATTAATGTACAATAGCTGTCAAATATTATACAGGTGGCATTGAAAGATTTCATCGTAACAACTTTCTTCCCATTATAAATCTATAATGTCTTATGCATTGACCACATGCCTAAAAAAGTTCTGTTCCAATTCTTTTTCTTATCAACAATAAGACATTCTTTTTTGTCAAAATTTGAACTTGGAATCAAATTCTTAGCCATTGAAGACAATCATTTTTAGATTAGGTATTTATAGGCTGCTAACTCAATCTGCTTTAGTTACCAATGAGCTGGCAAAAGATTTTTTTTTTCTTCCATAGACCACTGCTTACCAGCTCTGAATTCTTTTCCAAACCCTCATCGTCACACCCCAGGCCCATGAATCCGCTGGCGCGATGTAAGCCCTGGGACCCATGGAGTACAATGCATGATATGACTCAATCCACTATCAAAATTAACTAGTCAATATTACACTTGGCTCTCAAGACCCATCATTTAAACCATTCAATCACATAATTAATATTCAAATTGGGACTAAATCTTGGGATATCACAATCACCCCGTCATAATTACGCGACATCCTCGTCGTGGCATGACAATTGGTCAATCTCAGTGTCACACCAACATGCAATGTGGACTCTAAACGTGGCTCCTACGGACTTCTAGAGATGGATCCCACTGCACTCATGCGGTGAAACACTAAGTCCTGTATAGCACTTAGCTCTATATTTCCGACTTGCTAACTACTCCGATATCATTTCTCATGCTCTGGGCCTATGCACTCGTTGGCTCGATGTATGCTATGTTAGTCAAAAAGGGGAGGAGGACCTTCGGTGATCAAAAAGGGGAGGAGGACTTTCAGTAGCCGTATTTTTTGAAAGAGGGAAGGAAAGGACGATGCCTATGTCAAATGGCAGGAAGAAAAAGTGGAGTACTTAGGCTATAAAACCCCCACCCCTCTTCCCTTAACTGATCATCCTTCAGCTGCTAAGATACAATCAAGGCAGTGAGAAAATATAGAGAGGCTAAGAGGGTGAGAGAACTCAGTGAGTGAAAAATCTAAGAGAGAGTACTCAGGAGAGAAAATTGAGAGCAATTTTCAGAGTGCTTGTAATATTTCTTCCATTAGTGAAAGATCTGCAGCAGCCCGTGGACGTAGGTAATTTTATGCCGAACCACGTAAATCTTGTGTCCTCTTATTGTGCATTTATTCGCTTTCTCGTAAATATGGTTATAAGGGAATTTGCGTAGTTTTCCCCAACAACTGGTATCAGAGCTTTGGTTGTGAAATCTGTTAATTTTTTACGAGATTACTATTCATGTGAATAGTAATCTCGTGAATAGTAAAATTTTACCGACAGTACTGACTTGTTGGCAGAGGTGTCTTAATACACAGTGGTTCGCAGAAATTATCAGAAACGATCCAGAGGAAGTCAGATTCGAGTGGGAACGATGGCTGCAGACGAAAGGAAGGTGAAAATTAAGAAGTTCAATGGTGCGGACTTCGGCTTTTGGAAGATGCAGATCAAAGATTATCTGTATCAGAAGAAGCTGTATCAACCTCTCCTAGGAAGTAAGCCAGATGACAAGAAGGATGAAGAGCGTGCTCTCTTCGACAGACAAACCCTTAGAGTTATCCGATTGACGTTATCCCGAAATGTTGCTTTCAACATAGCAAATAAAAAGATAACGGCGGGTCTTATGGTGGCTCTCTGCAGCATGTATGAGAAGCCCTCTACCTCAAACAAAGTTCACTTGATGAGGCGGCTATTCAATTTTCGAATGACGGAAGACGCATCGGTAGCTCAACATCTTAATGAACTCAACATAGTCACAACCCAGTTGAGTTTAGTTGGGATTAAGTTTGATGAGAAAGTTCGAGCGTTAATCCTTTTGTCTTCCCTACCAGAAAACTGGAACGCTACAGTCACGACTGTGAGTAGCTCATTGGGAAGCAACAAGTTGAAGTTCGATGACGTTTGTGATCTGGTTCTCAGTGAAGAGATCCGACGGAGAGAATCGGGTGAAGCTTCAACCTCCTCAGTTTTACACATGGAGTCTAGGGAAGAACTTCTGAAAGAAGTTAAAATCACGGCGGATCAAAATCTAGAAGGAGAAAATCTAGATCGGGAAAAAAAGATTTCAAGTGCTATAATTATGGTAAGAAGGGCCATTTCAAAAGGGAGTGTCGGGCACCGAAAAAATACCAACACACAGGAGTCTGCCAACGTGACTGAAGAAAGAGGTGATGCTATGATTCTAAGCGTCAACTGTCCGATTGAATCATGGATTCTTGATTCAGGGGCATCTTTCCATTCCACCACATGCCGAGAAATCATGGAGAACTACGTCAGCGGTGATTTCGGAAAGGTACATCTAGCAGATGATGAAATCTTGAAGATCGTTGGCAAGGAAGACATCCGATTAAAATTACCAAATCAGACCACATGGAAGCTGCAAGGAGTGAGACATATCCCTGGCCTTAAAAGAAATTTGATCTCCGTAGGACAGCTTGATGGAGAGGGTTACTGTACAACCTGTTGGCCTTTTTGTTTTGATGATATTTAACAAATAATTTACTACTAATATTGTTTATCTAGTATTTATGTTTTTGTATTTATTCTAGACAAACAACAAGTTGGAGGTTGGATGGAATCAAGCGTTCACGATCATATCTAATAGAGGTTGGCGGAATAATGGAGTGAAGCCTTACAATTCAAGTTGAAGATCTAATTTCAAGCTTCGTCCATGTTACCAAGATCGGGCGTCATGAAAATCATTGCTTGGGTAATTTAGTTTCAAATTTATATAATATGTGTTAAATACTTCAAGCTCAATCATACACACACATACACGTTTTGGTTAT
>BQKN01066088.1:162529-174856 GCA_022839385.1 Asparagus kiusianus
GTGTGTGTGTGTGTGTGTGTGTGTGTGTGTGTGTGTGTGTGTTTTGGTTTTATAGTTTTTAAGTTTATACAAAAATAAATTTGTAAAAATATTGAATTATTTGTTTATGGACTTCATAACAATATTTTATATCAATTCATTAAATCTATAAAATCAGTTTACAAAAGTTTCAATATTGTGTTTATGTCAAATGACAAAAATATGTATGTTTAGTTTTTATGTTTTTGGACATATTTGAAAAATGATAAGTTTTCACTATTGAGAAGCGTAATTCCAAAAATCTTTTTGTAACATGTTCATTTACATGTTTATAATGATTTCCCAAAGTTTACATTTTTTAGAATTCATTTGCTATTTTTAAAGGCACTTCAAAAATCAATTTTACTATTTGATTCAGGCTGATAACCTGTTATCAGTCGACTGGTAAGTCGACTGATGACATCAGTCGACTGATATGTCGACTGATGACATCAGTCGACTGATATGTCGACTGAAGAATATGCCTAAAAACAATAAAAAGTTACTATTTTATTTTAGTCGACTGACCAATCTGACTGATGATCCATCAATCGACTGATAAATATCATCAGTCGACTAATGCGCTGGAAAATACCTCTAATGGTCAGCTCATCAGTCGACTGATGAAAGTCGTCGATTGACTAATGAAAGTCGTCAGTCGACTGATGCTGTAATGGTTAGTTTTTTCCAGCTTGTTCTAGTTTTGGGTTTTTGGTCTTATTGTTTTGTTTTTCTTGTGTTTTGGGGTCTCTATAAATACCCATCATACCTCAGACCAAAAATTACTAAAAAATCTATTTATACAAGTTTACAAAAGTTTAACAAAGGTTTAAGTTTGTTTTAGTTTTGGTTTTTGGTTTGTGAAGAAATTTTCACAAGAGCAAAGAAGAGATCATCTTTTGATGTTTGAGGATTCACTCTTCTCTCTCTCTTGTTATCTATAGAGAGGTTTTCTTAAACTCAATTCTAGCTATTTATTGTTTTGATTCTAATTTTCATAAGCTAGATTTTATTATTGAGTTTAATTATTTTATTGATACTCTTTGTTCACACACAACCATTGAGCTTATTGTATTTACATATATTGTATAATTTGGGTTATGATGAGTGTGACTTAGAGAGTGAGCTTATATTGTGTTCTCATCCATTGTAGAGAATAATTTATTTGTATTGTGAGCTATTATTATGAGGTTTACTTTATATTACACTAGTACACCGAGAGAAATGTGTGGCGAGAGATGGTATCGTCCGAAGAGGAGTGGGGTAGGTGGTAATGCCTAGAGAGAGGTTGTAATTCCTAACACTTGAGGGAGACATAGGCTAGAGACCAACACTTGAGGTGGTAATTAGTGTGTTTACATTATGAGTGATTGTAAAGTTTTCGGTGAACTAGAAAACCGAGTGTGAGGTATAAACGTTATTCGAGTGAGCGTAGAAAACCTGGCTGTGAAAGTGAAGATCTTCTTGAGGTGAGGAGCGGAGATGTAGGTCGTGGGGACCGAACTCCGTGATCATATCGTTTGTTTGCGTTTGTCATTGGCGTTCATTTATATTCGTGCTTATTATTTTTATCGCCTTGCTTACATTAATTTTGCCAACTATCTAGTTTAGTTTGTTTACCCTTGTGATTTTTTATATATCCTTGCACATATATTGTTCATATCCCTTATGCTAGGATATATTTGTAAGTTTTTAAATTAGTATAAATCTGATTAGATTAGTATAAACCCTATTCACCCCGCCTCTAGGGTTCTTTCCTAATGACATTAAGGTGCTTTCACAACCTTCTCAGGTCATGAATGGAAGATTATCAAAGAAGTACTCGTCATTGCTCGAGGTAAGAAAAGTGATACTCTCTATGTAACCTCTAACCTAGAGAATATTATTACAGTAACAGATACAAATGAAAAATCAAACCTATGGCACCAAAGGCTTGGCCATACGAGCGAGAAAGAGATGAAAACACTTCTGTCAAAAGGGAAACTTCCGGATCTGAAGAATGTGGATGTTGGCCTATGCGAGGATTGCATCTTTGGTAAACAGAAGAAAGTCATTTTTGCAAAGATTGGTAAGACACCCAAGGCAAAAAGTTAGAGTTGGTTCATACGGACGTATGGGGACCATCTCCAGTTTCATCTCTTGCAGGTTCACTGTACTATGTTACCTTCATTGACGATTCTACAAGAAAGGTGTGGATCTATTTTTTGAAGAAGAAATCAGAAGTCTTTGATACCTTCAGAAAATAGAAGGTCATGGTGGAAAATAAAACTGGTTTGAGGATAAAGCGGTTGAGGTCAGACAACGAATGAGAGTACAAAGACAATAGATTTAAAGAATTTTGCACAAACAACGGGATTAAGATGGAGAAAATGGTTCCCATGACACCGTAGCAGAATGGTGTAGCAGAACGCATGAACAGAACTTTGAATGAATGTGCCAGAAGCATGAGGATATATGTCGGCTTGCCCAAGTTCCTATGGGCTGAAACAATCAATATCGTAACCTACCTAATCAATCGTGGGCCCTCAGTTCTCTTGGATGGTGGAATACCGGAAGAAGCTTGGAGCAGAAAAGAGGTAAACCTTTCGTATTTAAGAATTTTTGGTTGTATCTCTTATATACACATAGATTCTGATGATCTAACAAATATGTTTTTGTTGGTTATGGTGGTGATGAGTTCGGTTATCGGTTTTGGGATTATGAAAATCGAAAGATCATCAGAAGCAGAGATGTCATATTCAATGAGAATGTGATGTACAAAGACAGATCAATTACAGAATCAAGTAGCTCCAGTACAAAAGTTGAAACAAAAGAATTTGTTGAATTTGAGGAGATTTCTGAAAATGATGTTCAGACTAGTCCTGAAGTAGCTCAAAAAGAACCAAGCACGCCAGAAGTGAGACGCTTCTTAAGAATTCCTAAGCCAACCCAACGGTATTCGTCTTCTTTGCACTACTTGTTGCTGACTGACAATGGTGAACCGAAGTGTTATGATGAAGGAATGTAGGTGGAGGATTCAGTCAAGTGAGAGTCTGCTATGCAAGATTAGATGGACTCGCTTATGTCAAATCAGACGTGGGACTTAGCTGAATTACCACCATATAAGAAAGCTCTTCATAACAAGTAGATTTACAGGATTAAAAAAGAGCATGATGGGAACAAACGCTACAAGGCAAGATTGGTTATAAAAGGCTTTCAACAAAAGGAATGTATTGACTATAATGAAATTTTCTCTCCGATCATGAAACTGACTACAATCAGACTGGTGTTGAAAATTATCGATACTGAGAATTTACATCTTAAGCAGTTAGATATAAAAACAGCTTTCCTTCATGGTGATTTGGAGGAGGAGATCTATATGAAGCAACCAGAAGGCTTGACAAAGGCAGGTAAGGAAAATCTAGTATGCCAACTGAAGAAGAGCTTGTATGAATTAAAACAAGCTCCCAAACAGTGGTACAAGAAGTTTGACAGCTTTATGAGAAGCAACGATTTCACTAGTTGCCAAGCAGATCATTATTGCTATCTCAAGAGGTTTGATAATAGCTTCATTATATTATTGTTATATGTTGATGACATGCTCGTTACAGGTTCAGATCTGTAAGAAATTATAAATTTGAAGCAAAAATTATCAAAGCAGTTCGCAATGAAAGATCTTGGCACCGCAAAGCTGATTCTAGAATGAGGATTAAGAAAGACACGAAGTCTGAGACCTTGATGTTACATCAACAAAGTACTCTTCAGGTTGAATATGCAAGATGCTAAACCAGTGAGTACACCTTTAGGTGTTCATTTTAGACTTTCCAAAAAGCAGTCACCGAAGACAGAGGAAGAGCGTGCACACATGGCGAAGGTCCCGTATGCCTCAACAATTAGAAGTTTAATGTATGTCATGGTTTGTACAAGACCAGATATTGTTCAAGCAGTGGGAGCTGCTAGCAGATATATGAATGATCCGGGAAAGGTACACTGGGAAGCAGTCAAATAGATCCTCAGATATTTACGGGGCACCACGGGTAAAGCACTTTGTTTTAAAGGTGGAGATACAACACTAACATGTTATGTGGATGCTGATTTAGCAGGAAATGTTGATATCAGAAAGAGCACTACATGGTATATCTATATTCTAGGAGGTACTGCAGTGAGTTGGGTTTCTCAATTACAGAAGATAGTTACTCTCTCCACAAATGAAGCAGAATATGTCGCTGTTACAGAAGCCAGCAAGAAAATAGTTTGGCTTTAAAGTTTCTTGGATGACTTAGGCAATAAACAAGAAGACAATGTCTTATATTGCGACAGTCAAAGTGCTATTCATCTAGCGAAGAATCCGTCTTTTCAGTCCAGAACGAAGCACATACAGATGTGATATCATTTCATCCGGTCACTTCTCGAATAAAAAAATTTAAAACTTGAAAAGATCAGTGGAGCTCAAAATCCGACACTGACAAAGATGGTGACTACTGACAAACTGAAGTTGTGTTCAGCTTCAGTTGACCTGCAATAATATCAAGATCGGGGAAGCGCTGCTGCATAAATCCACATGTGAAGACAGATTGAAATCAATCTTCAAGTGGGAGATTGTTAGTCAAAAGGGGGAGGAGGACCTTCGGTGATAAAAAAGGAGAGGACTTTCAGTAGCCGTATTTTTTGAAAGAGGGAAGGAAAGGACGACACCTTTGTCAAATGGCAGGAAGGAAAAAGGGGAGTACTCAGGCTATAAAACCCTCACCCCTCTTCCCTTAACTAATTATCCTTCAGCTGCTAAGATACAATCAAAGCAGTGAGAAAATATAGAGAGGCTAAGAGGGTGAGAGAACTCAGTGAGTGAAAAATCTAAGAGAGAGAGTACTCAGGAGAGAAAATTGCTTGTAATATTTCTTCCATTAGTGAAAGATCTGCAGCAGCCCGTGGACGTAGGCAATTTTATACCGAGCCACGTAAATATTGTGTGTCCTCTTATTGTGCATTTATTCGCTTTCTCGTAAATCTGGTTATAAGGGAATTTGCGTAGTTTTTCCCAACATGCTCTAGGACTCACGGAGCGTGACATATGATTTGGCTCAATCAACTATCAAAATTGACCAATCAATAATACACTTGGCTCTCAAGACCCATCATTCAAACTATGATTTGGCTTAATCCACTGCCAAAATTATTACACTTGGCTCTCAAGGTACCCATCATTCAAACCATTCAATCGCTCGACCAATACCCAATTTGAGACTAAATCTTGAGGTATCACACTCAACACAATCACCAAAAACCATTACATACTTCTGTGAGATGATTAAAAAGGTTTTTACAATTAACATCATCCTGTATACTGGGGTTCTAACCCAGACAATAAAGTATAGTTTCAGATCCTTTTATCAACACTTGGCTTTATCACCATATTTCTGAACTGAACTACAATGAAAGTATTTTTTTCTAATCCCAGCATTGTTTCTAAGTTATAAGTTGACTAAGTTCCAGTAATAAAAACCATGACCTATAAATAATGCATGGTGCATATCCCGAGGGGTGTCTAGGACTCCATTTTTTTTCTATAGATTTTTCAGTCACATGATATTAATCTCCATCATTGCATGGTGTTGTAGTTTTCAGAACCTTTTGTCTCATGGAGCTAACAGCTTCCCGGATATGGATGTATCTTACTGCAGAGCTGAGAAAGGGAAAAAGGAAAGTGAGGACTGTAGTTAGGTACCTCCTTTTGTGTACTTCCCCTCTCTTGTTTGTTTGTAAGCTCCTGTTGTTTTGCTCTACTGCATCTTTTATCCACCGCTAGTATTTCTTTTGCTTTCTTGTGGCTGCTTGACACAGATGCTTAATGTATGGCAAAACTACTCAAGAAAATACAATGCTGTTTCTCAAGGACATCAGAAACACACACACACATATATATATCTCTTTCAGAATAAAGAGGACCATAGTAATTTCTTTTTAAAAAATATAAATTAAAATGACTAACCAGGGAGCGGGCGAGGTCACATTACTAACATTGTCGATCAAATTGTCCGTATATTAGGTCGATTGCCCCTCAGTAATAATCGAAACTAGAAATATGTGGTAATGAAGTATCGTAAATTAGGCAAAAATATTTAGCTCATTGCAACTACATCATCTCGTCTCATGAGAACACACACTCGAAAGTGGAAACGGAGAATGTAACGGAGGAAAGAGCAACAAGCTAAAACTTGCATGATTAGTTTAGTTAAGCCATGGCACTATGGATATGAAATTATAAATCTTCTCCAAGTGCAGCAGATTCTATAAACCCAAAGGTCGTAGATAGAACAATAAATTCAGTATGTCAAAGTATACCGGCAGCTAGAAGAATTCAATATTTTAAAGATAAGCGGAATCCAACTAACAAAGTGCGTGAATCTTCCAAATTGGAAAGCTAAACAACTTTTTAATTATTGGAACGCAAGCTTTCCTATCAGCATAATGATTGTCTAATACTAGTCTTTCAAGCAATTTAACAATTCATGACACATGCACGCGCACATCGGCACACGTGGGTATGGGGGTGGGGGTGGGGGTGGGGGGGGGAGAGAATTGGATCTAAACTACTATCAATAATATATAAATTGCGGATACTATTGACCCAAATTTAAAAACTTAATTGAATTCGTACCATTATATGTGATCCACTACACATTCACTATCTATAAATAAAATTTAAAGGACATTGACATGTTATAGTCATGTATAATATATATTAAAAAATACATATAAAGTACATACTACTTCCTCCAAATAATGTTATCTCACTGACACTTGCTTTCATATAATTAACCTGAAAAATAAATCAAGCCACAATATGTTGTCTTAGAAATTCATCTTCTTGGATTGATCATAAAGTTTAGAAATCCCTTACCAACTTTGGTTCCATGTAAATTTTCTCAGGAAAAAAAGACAAGACAAGTTAATGATCATTCCTCGTGATCTCACCCCTTCAAAAATATAACATGGCTATATGAAGTAAAATGATAGCTAGAAGACTAAGTAGTAAGTACTGAGGCTAGAAAAGCACTATCAAGGGAAAGATGGGCTAATTTCATTCTGTTGGAAAGGGCCAATTATGTACTAATGAGTGATAGTTGGGGTCAAGTCATACTATCATAAAAAGGTGACTGTTGAACTCGTTAATCTATATACTATATCTAAAAACTCTTCACCTTGAAAACGCCAAGTGTCAAGTGCTTATTAATCTCTCCTTGTAAGTGCCACTTGTCAAGTTTCTGCAAAAGTTCTCTATATTAAATGAGCTTTGCTACATGGACCCAAAATATGAGACCACTAAGGGGGACAAGTGAGGTGTCCCCTTCCTATTGGATAATGAGTTGGCCATCATTAATGATGGCCAACTCATTATCCAATAGTAAGGGGACACCTCACTTGTCCCCCCTGTTGGTCCCATATTTTGGGTCATTGAAGATTTTTTCATATTAAATCTATATACTATATCTAAAAACTCTTCCCCTTGAACGCCAAGTGGCAAGTGCTTATTAATCTCTCCTTGCAAGTGCCACTTGTCAAATTTCTGCAAAAGTTCTCCATATTAAATTTGAAATAAAAAAAATAAAAAGTTCTCCTTGATATTTGAACTAACTCTCCGTGCCTTTTCAATTTTCCAAACAAGATACTTCGTAAACTGTTTGAATGCTTCGTAAACTGTTTGAACTGTTTGTATTCTTTTGCTACATCAATTTTTATATATTAAACAAATCCGTGCATCGCACGGGCCTGAAACTAGTTCCATTAATAATATCGACGTGATTTATAATTCTTTAGCCATTGGTATAATAACTTATCATTTCAGGAGTTGAAACAATCAGCGCTAAAATCAAAGTTTAACATTTTTTTTAACAACGAAAATGGCTTCTCTTCGCTTAGTCTTAGCTGGCCATTAAGGAAAGCAATAGGCCTTTTGTCTTTTTGCTAAACTTACTATTGAAGGGTATGCGACAGCACTTTTTGTGCCATTTATTTGCAAAGTGACAAGTTAAAAATACTAGGTGAGAAAAAAAAAAAAAAACAAAGTCATCATCTTTGTGGTA
Source organism: Asparagus kiusianus (assembly GCA_022839385.1). NCBI lineage: Eukaryota > Viridiplantae > Streptophyta > Magnoliopsida > Asparagales > Asparagaceae > Asparagus > Asparagus kiusianus. Next base: position 170,611 of record BQKN01066088.1, read on the forward strand.
ATAGTGTCCTCTAGCATTTTTCTGAGGCTTGTATGAGTCATTAATTATTATGTATGCTTGCTTCATTTTCCTCTCATTTCTGGAGCAACTACATATTCATAGTTTTCTAGCTTATATTTTTTTTGCATTTTGTATCAACATGCGTAGTCGCCTCCAACCCAAATACTGTTCAGTAGTCTTTCAACCACCACAGAAAACAGAATGACACTAGCTACTAAAGTCCGTAATCTCAATCATCCAAGCCTAATATCATCCATTAAATATTCTGATTTTTTTTTTGAGACAACAGGGTGGGAATCTAGGTGACAGTCTCTAGGATTGATATTGAGAACTATCAGTATAAGAGGCAACTAGTTCTTGTTTTGTGATTCTTTTGGAGACTAGTCTTTTGAATTATACAGCAGAGTAGGAAGTTTCTTTGTATATGATTCTTTTTCTAACTTGTTATTAACACAGCATGACGCAACGGAGGGTTTAGTGCCTTTTAATTTTGCCTTGACGTCGTTGTCGTTAAAGCCTGTATTAATTGAATCAGTTAAAAGAGTAAATGCTTCAAAATTGTAAGCAGGTTTGTTCAAGAGGGAAGAGTGAGAATTAAATGTGCTCCATACCTGCCTATTTCCATCTGTCACCAAACAGAGAAAACAGCCTTTCTTTCTTTCTGGTATCAAGCATAACAGTTCGATTTCGAAAGTTGTGCAGCTTATTTAATATCCCTGCCCCTTTCCTTCCTCAAATTTGTCCAAACCTCAACCCACCTGAAAATACGTTGAGGATTGCTGGAGTTCCAAATTATAAAAAAAAGGGGGGGGAAATAAAAGGATAAATAATGAAATGAGAAACAGTGTAAAGCCTCGTGAAGACAATGGAGTTTATGTTGATTGTGATTGACCAATCATGGTAGCCATATGTCAAATCAAGAAAGAAGTTACACTAAAGATCTCTGAAAAGCATATATAAACTCTGAGATGCCAGGTAATCAGGTTCCCCTCATTAACTCTCTCCCACAAACAATTACTTCTAGTACAAGCTAACCCTTGGAAGAAATACTCAAGAAATCCTCAATCATCAAATACTGAAGGAGAAGATACCAAGCTCTCCCATTGTAAGGCATCATGGCTCCTAAGATATGCTCCCTCCTCCTGCTAGTTTTCATCATCCTATCTTCTTTGTGCCATGGCGACGCATTGAAAAACTCGGTATCCATGAAGGCAGCTAGAAGCTACAACCATTTCCCTGAAAAAATTGACAGATCTTTGGAGCTCAAGTTGCATTCCAAAGGTGTTCCTATACCACCCTCAGGTCCCTCAAAGAGGCACAATGTTGCAATCAGTACCATCAGAGGCCAGGGGGTAGTGGCTCCATGACCGTGTGATGTGGGTTCGTAAATCTTGGCGATGTATTCAAATGTAGGTGGGAATTTAGAAATATATTAGTAGATGATATCAATATGATGCACAGGTTATCATGGAAATGTAAATGTCGCGGTTTTGATTTTGCCTACATGCTAATTTATTTTATAAGGCTGTCCGTATGTTTTATTTTTATAATTATATAGTTCAGGTAGAACATTCTGAACATAAGGGTGTAAATGTTTTCCCGTGACACCTTATTATTTATTTATTATTGTTTAAGAGTGAGTCCTAATCTCTATACATACATATTGCCAAGCATTTCCCCAAAGCTAAAATGTTTAAGTGTATATTTGTGTTTTGTTAATCATCTCACCTTCATTGGCTTATTTCATTTAATTGCCAATCAATGGATGGAGGAGCTATTTTACTCTTCTTGTCTGTGTTTGAGGATTACCTTCAACTAAGCAGCAGACAGGCTAAGTTGCAATTTTACTACTTTCATGTCAATAAACACAAATATAATCATAGTCAAAAGCAAAAGAGGAGATCGAACAGGAAGAATAATAAAAGCATCCAAAGTAAACTGCATAAACTTTCCCGAAAGGAAGAGAAATCAAGGGAATGAAAGCAGTCATGTCGCTTGTTTTAATTTTGGGAGCTTTCTTTCTCTTACATTGTAAAATTAATTAATGCATCATGGTAAAGTTACAAAGCACTTGAGATTAATAGATAGAACTAATTCTGATTATTTAATATATTCTTGAGGAATTAGCAAACTGAAATCAATGGTGCACTGAAGGTTTGCATGTTCAGCGTGTGTGTATCATGTCCCATTAGGTAAATGTGCTGAAAAGTACCGATAGGAGGATGGGATAATAGTTGAACTTCTACAATTTAATCTTATAGTTAAGTGGATTTTGCTCTTATTGTCGCACTTTCAGTTAAGGATCCTTCTCAAATGAAATCTGTGTAAAGTCAGCATGCATTAAGTGCAGCATATCTAAGCATACAACTAGTTCAGCGCTGTAGAAAAACTACTTACCACGTTGTTCACAACAACAACAAACAACAACAAAAACAACAGGAAAAAAAATCCAGACCGGTCAAATGATTCTCCCTCAACTGAAGATACCTCTAATTTCACACTGATGCAGACTCATTTTTCTATTCTCATTGAGCATAACACTGCTGATCCTCCTTAATGTTCTTACTACCATTTTTCAGCATGTTTTCTTTAAGTTGCACACTATCATACCATCGAAAAACGTAAAAGCTCATATATCCATCTAATGAAGTTATTTTTTTCAATTTGGGTGTTTCATGTGTAATTTCTTTTTATAAACACTTATCTACTCAATCACCCTCTTTGGTCCTACAGACAATTCCTCCTTACTTCTTAGTTCGGGATGATAATTTTGTAGCTAATGATTACAGTTGTTAATCCAATAACCAACCGGATTTCCAAAATGGGATGGAATAAAATCCTTTCACCAGTTAAAGTAGCCAATCACCTGGCCTAGATTGTGATCGCACAAGAAAAATAACCTTAGGTTGGTAACAATCCCATGTTGGACAAATTCTTTAATCGGAATTCATAGATGCTGTTCTTTACAGTTATGATCCTCAACAGAACAATGCATGAAACTTGTTCAATGGAGTTTTTACCGATTAAGGCTGTGACCACCACTGGCTAAACAATTCCACAGACGTGTATTCCCCTAAAAACTCTGGTGTTTTTTCAGCTGCTACTTGGTAGTATGACATTATATTACTCGAGTACCATAATTAAGGATGACCCATAAACCTATATTATCTAGTACTAACCAAACTTGTTAATGAGAAACATGTTCGCTATCCACAAGTTTCGCATTCTATTAATTCTTAAATAAACTTTGGCTATCAGAAGTCTACAAAGACATAATACTACTATGATAGAGGATGGACTACTAAACTCTATGAACAAATGTGCATAAAATCATTGGAATTCATACACAAGTAGGAATTCCATCTTCTTAATCTGCATCGATACTTGCAGGCAACCTTCAACAAAATGCCTCTTTCTCGGTTCTAGTAGGATTAACTCACTGTTTCGATTTACTGCATTTGTAATAATTGCCTTCGTCTCCATATATACTCCTCTTTCTTGTAAACCCAGAAATTCCAAAGCAATATAGGATGCTTGGCTTGGTATTAGGACAGACTAATATCTCTTCCTTCATCGACTCGTGAGGGCAATTTCCTGTTTATATATAAAGACTAGATGAAAATGGTAAGTCCTAACCCCCCGCAAGTGGCCTAGTGGTTGGGGCTTGGGGTCTTGGTCCCAAAGGCCGAGGGTTGATCCGTGTCTATGGCATATGCCTATTCCCAGTTCCTAATTATTAGGTATTACAACACTTGTACAATTCACGGGCTCAAACCCGAGGTTTAATTGGTTAGTTGCATTAAATAAAAAAAGACGATAAGTCCTCAAGAAATGTATTGCAGCTGGGTGTCTTTATGCTGGGTTTGCTTCATCTAAAGAAAACCCACATGAGTTCATGATTTAAAATGATAGGAAACAGGGTTTTGAAATTGGGGTTTTTTCCAATGTGACAGTAGGTAATTGAAGGAGAAGGTGAAGAGACAGAGATAACAATAGAAGAAGCACAAATGTAATGATAATGAGTTACATTTAAAAATAATGGAGCTTTTCTAGCGAAGCAACAACAAAGGGAGCAAACATTTTTGTAGAAACGAATTGATCGATTAAGATAAGAATCGCTTACTGTGTATACGGATTCCTGTTCCTGTTGATTACCACCATTATTGCTACTTTCAGATATTAATTTTGTTCAAGTTCTCCAGGGTTTTCTAACCCCTTAGTATAAAACTTGCAAATATATATATAT
>BQKN01066088.1:179856-208253 GCA_022839385.1 Asparagus kiusianus
TGTTTTTGATGAGTTTCTCAATTTGGGTCTCTCTTTATTTCGATGAATTAGGGCATTTCTACACCTGCCCATTGATTTTGAGCTTGTATGGGTTAATGGGTAGCTGTTAATTTCTACTGAAGTCCGTTGATCGTGGGGGGGCAAAAAAAAAAAAAAAAAGTCTACGTTTGTGGTGAATAGTTCTCTGTTTCTATTGAGTTCCACCGTTTTGAGAATTACCCAATACTCTTGAGCTGTTAATTTTTGCTGTTATCTATCAAAACAATGCGATGAGTACATTTATCTTTGAAGAAATTTTTTTTCTGCTCTCTAATTTGCTACTCAGGTTTTGTGCATTTCACAGGGCCATTGATTATTTACACAAAATGATGGATGGAAATGGTAATGATGGGAGTGGATTGATTGAAGACCATGTCGTTATGGAAGTTGACAGCATCAACTTCTGGGCCACACTGGCTGGCAGTCCCCACGTCCATCCTGTCGACCCCACCGTTCACTCTGTGCAAACTCATCACCACCACCAACACCACCACCATCATCATGAGCAAATGGAACCTCAGCTCGAACTCGTTGAACAACCTGTGAGAAGAGAATTGTTTGCAGTTGAAACCGATCCGAGACTTGAACCCTTTCTTGGCATGGAATTTGATTCTGGGGAGGCAGCAAAAACCTTCTACATTGCTTATGCAGGACGTATCGGCTTTTCTGTTCGGATTGCACGTTCACGTCGATCAAAGTGTAATGAGTCGGTTATTATGCTTCGATTTGTATGTTCGAGAGAGGGTTTTAGCAGGGAGAAGAGGATCATTGCTGGTAAAAAGACTAGAAAAAGAGCAGCATCTATTAGAGAGGGTTGCAAGGCAATGTTGGAGGTGATTCGAAGAGGTGACGAGAAGTGGGTGGTGACTAAACTAGTGAAGGAGCACAATCATGAGGTTGGGATGCCGAGCAGAGTGCATTATATTGCAACGGAGATAGAAGGGGAAATCGAGCCTTATATTGGGATGGAGTTTGAGTCACTCGAGATGGCGAAAACATTCTACTATGCATATGCTAGCCGTGTGGGATTTGAAGCTCGTGTTCGACAATCACGCCGGTCATTGCTTGATGAGTCACTTAAGATGTTAAAATTGGTGTGTTCGAGGCATCGTTACCATTCAGGGAGAGATAACACTGGAGATGATGGAAGAAGGTTAATTCAGGATCCAGGAAAAGAAGGATGTGAGGCATTATTTGAGATAATTAGGAAAGACAATGGTGTGTGGATGGTTTCTAAACTTGTTTTAGAGCATAGCCATGAGCTGACACCATCTCCTCCTAGCAAAGTGCGATGCATTCGTTCACAAGGAGAGATACTTGTTATTGCCAAAAACTTTTCTGATACTCGTAATCTTCTGTTAAATGGCCAAGATACACAGTCCTATCTTAGGGAGATCCGCTACAATGACTTGGGAGCAGAAGATGCCCAAATTTTTCTTGAGTATTTGAAGAGAACTCAAGAAGAGAATCCTGCATTTTTCTATGCTGTACAAGTTGAGAACAATGGCTGTATGACTAACATCTTCTGGGCTGATGCTAATGCTAGGATGGCATACAACTACTTTGGTGATGCTGTTACGCTTGATATGACCTATAAGAGCAATAAGGAGCTGATGCCTATTGTTATTTTTACAGGTGTCAATCATCATGCACAACCTGTAGTTTTTGGGTGTGCACTACTCGTGGATGAGTCAGAGTCATCATTTGTTTGGCTTTTTGAACAATGGCTTGCAGCAATGTCTTCAAGAGAGCCAGTCTCACTTGTAACTGGCCTAAATAGAGTTGGCGCAGGCGCAACTGCAAAAGTACTTCCAAGCACTCGCCATTGCTTTTGCAAGAGGCAGATCTTGACCACTATCCAGGAAGAGCTACCAGATTTATTTTCTGCACATTGCCTCTTCGAGGAGGAACTCCTGAAATGTATCGATGACTCTGAAACAGCTGAATCCTTTGAAACTTGTTGGGATGCCATAATCGATAAATATGACATAAGGGACAACACATATCTTCAGTCCTTATACAACATTCGTTTTCAATGGGTTCCTGTATACTTGAAGGATACATTCTTTGCAGAGATGTACGATTCTCAAAGGTCGGAAGATATCGAGAAGATCATTGAAAAGTGCTGCACTGCAAAAACCTCATTGAGGGTGGCTGTTAGGCAACTCGGACAGGCGTTGGCAAGTAACTATGAGAAGGAAGCCCAAGCAGATTTCGCTACGATGTTTGATAAGCCTTTTCTTAGAACTGCTTCACCAATGGAAAAACAGGCAGCTGGTATTTACACTAGGACGATATTTGACAGGTTTCAGGAGGAATTTGTTGAGTCTTTTGCTTATCATTTAGTCAAAATTGAGGATGGGACAGTCAGCAGGTATCATGTGGCTATAAATGAGGAGGATGAGGAGACATACACAGTCACTTTTAATGCTTCTGAAACTAAAGCACATTGTAGTTGCTGTATGTTTGAAGTAGCTGGAATATTGTGTAGACATGCATTGAAGGTCTTCATTGTCAATGGTGTTCGTACACTTCCGAGAGAGTACATCTTGAAACGGTGGACAAGACATGCAAAAAGTTCTGCAGTGGGAGAGGAATGCGGTGTTGAGCTTCGAGGTAATTGTGCAGAACCTTCATCCGCAAGATATAATGATCTTTGTCGTGATGCTGTTAGATGCGCGAGAGAGGGAGCAACATCTGCTGAACTCTATAATCTAGCAAAGGATGGACTACAGAAAACTTTTGCTGAAATAGTCTCAGCAAAACAGAAGAGGGAGCAACAATCTTTGCAAAGTTTTATAAAATCTCAAAAGAAGCACACCAAAAAACTTGGAAAGGTGACACCAAAAAAAGATCATTCTGGGAAAAATGGGAAGAGGACAGCACCAAAATTATCGCCAGATAATGACTATAGGTGACTCAAATGTATTGTACACGATTAAGTAAGGTTTTCGATCATGTTGTCCGTATCAAATTGCCTATATATCCAACTTGAAAATTAGATTGCTGCATATGTTTTAATTTGAGCAACTTAGATAAGAGTAGATTTCAATCTTTTTCACTTGTGTTAGAAGGACTATGTCTCTGAACTTTAAATTCTAAATGGGTATCCTTTTCCCTTGAATGAAATGGTCATATATGCCATCTTAGAATTATTAGATTCTCTATCATTTATAATTCATTGACGAAGCATTATGTGTACACCATGTGCATGTTTTTAAGTTTGTTTACTTGTATCACTATCTAGGCATTTCGTAACCTATCAGTGGATTTCAACTAACATTCCGTGAATATTATGGAGCAGTACAATGGTCTTAGCGGGAATTTCTTAGGGGCCCTTTTAACTGACAATTGCTGAAAGATGCTTTTGAATGACAAGCATAGCACCGTTACTTCGACACCTATTTTTAGTTGTGAATAAGTTAAAATTTGTTTACAGATATATATCTTTTCGTTGGAATTCCAAACGCTTATATAGTTCCTGACTGGTTTGTGTGTTAAGTAAACTTGATGGATGCGATCACTTTCTCTATTACTATTGTTGTTTTTTCTCTGAATATTTGTTCTACTAAATTAACCAATTAATATAATTTCAAATATCGTCTTTATTATTTTTGCTCCTTGTTTGAGCTTAACTTGCAGGACTACTAACATGAGTTTTCCTAGCTGCCAAGCAACCTTCTATGCTTCTTGGTAAGTCTTTGCTTGTAAATTACCTGCCCTACAAGTTTACCACTATCTGTCTGGTATTGTTGTTGAAGTTGCAATTGACATGTTTTAGTTTGTTTTGCAAATGTCACTTGAATACGAAGTTACATATCATACTTATAGTTATCCCTTACAAAACTATTTTGTTTAGAAAGTATTCTTCTTCAAATTAGTGGAATACACTACTATATCTGTTAGTTACAATTGGGAGTGAAGGTAGAGACGAGAGAAAAGAGGGTCAATAGTGGAGAAAGAGAGATTTAGTAGCCATAGGACAGGTTCTTTTCTAAACCATTAATTACAATAGTGACCCCAAATCTAAATCAGTCAAATATCTGTCCTGCAATAACCACATGTCCTTTATTTGAAATATCCAAAGAAGTAACGAAGTCATTGTGAGGAAATGACAAGCTCAGAGATTGATTCACCCATTCTTTAATGATCTTTTAGAAAGTTGCCTCTCCCAAAGTCAAATCTATTCATACATAAATAGCATAATCACTACTGGATAGCAGTCTTTAGTGGATGACTTAATTCGTGTGTCTCCATATGTAATATACACTGAGTGCTGATGACAAAAGGAGGCATGCTTCGGTCAGGAAATCCCTTTGCTATTGTTTTCTGTTCTAATTTTACTTTGTAATGGTCCATAATTAAATTGTAAATCAGTGGTACCATTGAAAAGCAAATACTGAATTTTTAAAATATGATAGTTGTTTCAGTTGTCTGGCACCATATGCACAATATATGCTCTGGAAGTCCATAAAACCGCTGGGATGCACTGATGAAATAAAGAAATACTTCTATTATGAGTTATACCACTTTCGATTGCTTTTTAATGGATACATTCAAAAATATATTATAATTAATAATTCTTACTCACATCCAGCATATGATATAACTGGGTTTATGTTTATGTATATTCTGCTGTTGTTGGAGTAAGCTTTATTGCATCTACGGAAATCATTATATGTTTTCTGAATGTATCTTTTCTTAGTACTTGCTGACATTTTCCAGCCACTGTAAGTTACATATGTGAAACCTCAAGAATTCAACTTCATCCTGCTCAGTAAACTGGAGTGATTATTCTACATACAATGGGGTTAACTGCAACTCACTCAAGGTACTATTCATATCTTCATTTTTTGTTTGTGTATTTCAAGTTTTGCTTGAAAGGATATGATAGTGGTTAATTAAGTGGAGGAGCTAGCCCTTAAAAGAATTAAATGGAAGAATAGGATTCATGCAGCCAATCCTGAATGTTTGGGATAAAATCTTTGCTGTTGTTGATGTTGATTTTGATATCTTACTTGAAACATTCAATATTAAGTATGCATGTGCAAAGTCAGAAAGTGTTTCATTCTTGTTTATTTATCAGTTATATGATATTTTATCATTTGGTAGATAATAATCTATATGATGTCACCCTTCTAGTTACCCATTACAGGATGATTACTAACGTTTCTTGCACACCTTGTGAACTTTGTGATTCTTCATTGTCTTTTCTGATCAACCAGCAGTTGCATCATTTTTGGACTGATCTATATGCAATGATTGTAAATTTTTACACACTTGTTATTAGTCTTGAAGGGTGCCCTATTTGTTGAAATGGTCAAGGACTCAAGGGTTTATATCTTGTAATCCCTCCTCTTTTAGCAATTATGTAAACCTGAGAATGTGTTCAGGCAGCAAATTGTTCATGTGATTCCAGTGTCATGATTTTTTTGGTCTTTACATATCCCCTAAAAACGGTTTCAAAATGTTCTTATTTAGGCATTACAATTTGTCCTCGGTTTCTTTGGGAAATGGGAAGCCAAATTGAATTGTAGAAATCCATCGTACTATTTCCTAAACTTCTAATAAAGAGTGATTTACTTTAGAACTGCCGTATCCTCTGCTCGTGCATTTTGTTCTACCTGTTGGTGATTAACTCATGGTTATGACTGCTATTTGTGAACTTGATTTTTACTTGTATGGCTTCAACACCGGTATTTTCATCTTGATAGCCCCTGATATAGTATTTGTAGCTATGGATGTCCACATATAACTGAAATTATGGATGGCTTGACACTTACCATGATGATTTTCATTTTTCCATGTCCACCCAATAATTGAATATGCATATTTCAAAATTCATAGGCTAATTAATGATTTTTGTCCATTTTCATTCCTTACGTTTAACAAAAATTTAAGCACATGAATTTCTAAATTCACGATTTCATGGACTATAACCCATGATTATTCATTTTCGTTCGTTTTGACCCAATATTAATTTTGTGTACTTCAAAATTAATGATTTCATGAGTTGTAACCAATGATTTTTTATCTATTTTTGTTCGTTTCGACCCAATGAGAATTAATGTGTAATTAATAATTCACGATTTTCATGTGACCTAACACATGATTTTTATCCAATTTCGCTCGATTTTGACCCATAGCAATTAGGTAACTGTATTTCAAAATTCGCGATTTTGGGTCATTTTCGTTTCTTTTGACCCAATACCGGATAATTAGACGCATTTCAAAAAAAGCAATTTTATGAGCCATAACCAATGATCTTTGTCCATCTTTGTTCATTAGGATCCAATGACAATTAATTATGATTATTTTAAAATTCGTGATTTTCATGAGATATAGTTCATGTTTTTTGTCTATTTTCGTTCCTTTTGACCCAATGACAGTTAAGTACCCATATTCCAAAATTCGCGATTTCATTTGCTATAGCCTAGGTTGCATAGATTCAGGTGTGGGCATGAGTGCGGACACAAATACAGACACGAGACATGGTAAATTTGTAAAAGATAGGATCCATGGACAGAAAAAACTCATTGATAGTAAATAATAACAACTGCACAGAATAATAGTTGTCAGTAATTAGAAATCTAAAACAAAGAAACAACAGTTAAATTACACATTAGACACCCAGGCAAGCAGCAAATTAGATATTTTAGTTAGAGTTTAAATTGAAAACCCATAAATAGATTAGAAATCTCAGCTCATCGAAGAAAAGGGAGAAACTCAATTGACATGTCAATTAGATCTCAAAATCAGAAAACCCTAAAGATTATCTCATCGAAGAAAAGGGAGAAACTAAATTGATATGTCAATTAGATCTCAAAATCAGAAAACCCTAAAGTTTAAAAATACTAAACTAATTACTGCTTTGAGGAGATGGGTTCTTCTGAAGTCGGAATAGCAACAGGGGAAATCTTGTAGTTACGAGCAAGTAGATCCCAGTCAAGCAGAACTTCGGCCGCTGTTTTCTTCATTCCTGTATTTGGGTTCGAATAAGAGAAAGAATGACAAAAGGGAAAGAACGGAGAAGAAAATGACGTGCGTATTTAAGAAAACTTTAAGTATGGTATGGGGTTAGTGGATTCAAAAACCTTTAGGTTTTAACCCAGTATCCAAAAGAACCCAAAAAAGGGAGAAAACAGCCTAAAAGAAAATATACATGTCGTATCTAGGGAGTGTCCGCACCCGACACGTGTCGGACATGGGTGAGGCCCTAGAGTACGTGCCGGACATGGGCGAGGCCCAAGAGTTGCTGAGTTGGGGTATCCTTGGCTACACCCATAATTTTTATTCATTTTCGTTCATTTCGACCAATTCCAAGTATTGCATATTAAAAAATTATCGATTTTCATAGGCACCCATGATTTTTGTTCACTTTCGTTCTTTTCGATTCAATGACATAGAAGTACGTGTACTTTAAAATTCATGATTTTCATGGATCCATGTTTTTTGTTTATTTTTGTTTGCTTAGACCCAATAACAATTAAATATGCAAATTTGTTATTAACATGAGCTACAACCTATAATTTTTGTCAGTTCTTGTTTATTCTTCCCACGACAATTAGGTACTCTCATTTCAAATTCGCGTTTACGTAAACGAACATATGATTTTTATTTATTTTCATTCGTTTTGACCCCAATGATAATTAAATGTGTACTTAAAAATTCACGATTTCATAGGTTAATCCATGAGATTTTTTTACTTTTGTTCTTTGCAATCCGATGACAATTAAGTGTGTATTTTAAAATTTACGATTTCATGAATTATAACCCATGATTTTTTTCCCATTTCGTTAATTGCTATCCAATGACAACTAAGCTTGCATACTTCAACATTCTTAACTTTTGTGGACTATGTTACTCATGATTTTGCCAATTTTTGTTCTGTTTGACCAAATTGCAGTTCAATAAGCGATATTTTTCGACTTTTTCATTCATTTATATCAAATAACAATTAAGTATGTGTACTTCAAAATTCATGATTTTCATTGGTTTAATCCCACAATATTTGTCCATCTACATTCTTGTATTTTAAAATTCGTTGTTTCATGGGCTATATAACCCACGATTTTTTTTTGTTTATTTTGACCTAATGGAAATTAAATGTGTATTTTAAAATTCGCGATTTTATTGGTTATAACCCATGATTTCTATTCCTTTTCCTTTGTTTTGACCCAACAATAATTAAGTATGCGTACTTAAAAATTAAGAATTTTCATAGATTGTAACCCCACGTTTTTTGTTATTTTCAATCCATTGGCAATTAAATATGTGTACTTTAAAATTTTACGATTTAATGAGTAATAACTCATGATTTTTTTCTATTTTCGTTCATTTCGATCCAATGACAATTACGTATGTTTACGTCAAAGTTTATAATCTTTATGAACTATAACTCATGATTTTGTCTGTTTTTGTTTGTTTCAACCCAATGACGATTAATTATGTGATATTTTTAATTGTTTTCATTCATTTTCACGTAATTGTAATTTGTCATGCGTACTTCAAGATTCACGATTTTCATGGGGCTGTAAGCCACTTTTTTCAGTTTTGTTATATTCAATCCAATAACAATTAGATAGCGTAATTCAAAATTTATGATTTTCATAGACTATAACAATGATTTTTATTCATTTTGTTTGATTCGGCCAAATATCAATTAAGTATGCGTACTTAAAAATTTGTGATATTCATAGGCCATACTATGATTTTTGTTCACTTTCTTTGTTTTTGATCCAGTGACAATTAAACATGTGTACTTCAAAATTTATGATTTCCATGTACTATAATTTTTGTTCGTTTTGTCCGTTTTAACTCAATGATAATTAAGTACGCGTACTTTCCAATTCGAGATTACATGGGCTATAACCTACAAATTTTATCGCTTTTCATTTATCTTTAAGTACACGTAATTTAAAATTTGTGCATTCATAATCTATAATCCACGACTTTGGTTCATTTTTATTTGTTTTGAAACCTAATGGCATTTATATATGCACACATAAAAAGGTGATTTTCATGAGTTATAACTCATGATTTTCACGATTTTTACTTATTTTTTATTTTTCAATATCTATATCAATTAATTATGCGTACTTTAAAATATACGATTTAATGGGCTAACTTATGATTTTTGTCCATTTTCATTCTTGTTGACCTATGACAATTAAGTATGCGATTTCCATGGGTTATAATTCACGATTTTTTTTATTTCCGTTCGTTATTATCCAATAGCAATTAAGTTTATGTAGTTTGAAATTCATGATTTTCATGGGCTATATTAGCTATGATGTTGTTCATTTTTGTTTGGTTTGACCAAATTGCATTTAACTGTGATATGTTAGACTATTTTGATGTATTTCGACCTCGTGACAATTAAGTATGTGTACTTTAAAATTTACGATTTTCCTGAGCTAAACCTCTCCATTTTTGACCATTTTCATTTGTGCGCTTAAAATTTACAATTTCATTGAGTATAACTTACAATTTTAATCTATTTTTGTTTATTTCGATCCAATAACAATTAATTACGCGTATTTAAAAACTCGCAATTTCATTGGTTATAACCCACGATTTTTGTTCATTTTCATTCGTTTCGATCCACTCACAATTAGATCTGTGATATTTTGACTATTTTTATCCATTTCGATCCAATGATAATTTGTTATATGTACTTGAAGATTCGTTATTTTCATGGTCTATATAACGCATAAATTTTCTTAACTTTTGTTCTTTTCAATCCATGATAGTTAAGTAAACGTACTTCAAAATTTACGCTTTTCGTGGGCTATACTCATGCTTCTTTTTTCCATTTTCTCTTGTTTTGACCCAATGAAAATTAAGTATGCCTTTTTAAAAATTTGATATTCTCATGTGTTCTTCTAACCCACGTTTTTTGTCTATTTTAGTTAGTTTCAACCCAATATTTTTTTGTTCATTTCAATCCAATGACAATTAATTATGCATTCTTTAAAATTGTTGACTTTTATGGGCCTACAATTTTTGTCCATTTACATTTGTTTTGACCTAATGACAAGTAACTTAATAAAAGAGGTAGAGGTCTCTTGCTGCTATTGATATGGTTATTTAACATTTTTCTTTATAAGCCACCAATATTGTGTTGTGTATTATTCAATCTGATTAGATCAATTTAGGCCTTTAACCAGACCCCAACTATCATTTATTTGTGTCTGCTCCCGCAATTTATTATCGTTTTATTTCAACCAGGATGAATGCATTATCTAGGATCAGATGAACTTCCATTGTTCAGGTCGAAGCGTTTTGTTCAGTTACATCTCACTTGTCAATAATCCTTGTAATAGCATTGGGTTTTGCACAGTGCATCTCTTGTTTATGTGGATTGTTGCGGTGTGGGAGTAAGCTTTATTGTGTCCACTGAAATCATTAATATATACTTTCTGAATGTATATTTTCTTAGTAATTGCTCACCTTTGACAGCCACCGTAAACTACGTCTGTGAAACCTCAAGATGTCAAATTCAGCCTCCTCAGTCAACTGCAGTAATTATTCTATATACAGTAGAATTGACTACAAATCTCATAAGGTAACATCTGTACCTTTCATCTTTATTGTCTTTTTAGTTTTTCTTGAAAGGATATGATAGTGGTTAACAAGGCGAGGAGCTAGCCCTTAAAGAATTGAATGGAATTGGTAGGATTGCCAAACCTGAAACTCTGAGATAAAACCTTTGATGTTGTTGATTTTGATGTTTTGCTTGAAAGAGTCAATATTAGTTACGTGTGTACAGAGTCAGGAAGTGAGTCATTGCTGTTTATTTACCAGTTTGAGTGAAATTTATCTAGAAAAGAAGTGTTTCTAAGCGCGTTAGGATGGCTACTGACATTTCTTGGACTACCATATGGACTTTGTGATTCTCCATTTCCTTTTTCTTTACCTGAAGTTGCAGCATTTTCGACACAATTATTTATAGGCAACAGGCGTACACGTTTGTACGCCTATTGTTAGTCTTGAAGAGTGCCACATATCTTGAAAGGGTCAAGGGTCTATATCTTAATCCATCCTCTTCCGGAAAATTGTGTAAATCTAAGAAGACGTGTGAACAACAAACTGTTCATGAGATGCCAGTATCATAATTCTGTTGGATGGAGATATCTACCTGTTGGCTAATAATTTTGCCAAAATTAAAATTCATGATTTCGTGAGTTCTAACCCATGATCTTTGTCATTTTTAGTGGTTTCGACCAATTGGCAAATAATTTTGCAATGATTAAAGTTCACGATTTAATTAGCAACAATTTACGATTATTGGCAATTTTTAGTTATTTCGACCTATAAGAAAATAATTTTGCAGAGTTTAAAATTTACGATTTCATGGGCTAGAACCCACGATTTTTTTGTCATTTTTATTCGTTTCGCCGTTGGCAAATAATTCCACACATGTTAATATTTACAATTTCATGGGCTATAACCCATGATTTTTTTTACCATTTTTAGTACTCATTGGCAAATAATTGTGCACATGTCAAAATTTAAGATTTAATGGACTATAATCTATTACTTATGATCATATTTAGTCGTTTTGATCAGTAGGCAAATAATTTTGCGAAGGCTGAAATTCGTGATTTCGTGAGCTATGTGTCACGATTTTTGGCTATTTATAGTTATTTCGACTAGTTGACAAATAAATTTTTAAGATCAAAATTTACAACTAAGCGAGCTATAATCCACGATTTTTGGTCTTCTTTAGTTGTTTCGACTTGTTGGTAAATAATTTCATGGAGATTAGAATTGAAGAGTTCGTGAGCTATAACCTACTATTTGTGGACATTTGTAGGTGTTGCAGCTCGTGGGCAAGTAATTGTGTAGAAGTTAAAATTCACAATTTTGTGATTTGTACCACATGACTTTTTTTCCATTTTTAATCATTTGGACTAGTTAACAAAGAAGTTTGTGTAGGCTAAAATTTATGATTTTATAAGCTATACTTCATGATTTTTGGCCATTTCTAGTCATTTCGATCAATTGCTAAATAATTTCGCGTAGGTCAAAATTCATGATTTTGTGAGCTATATATAACCTATGATTTTGGCTATTTTTAGTCATTTTGACTTGTAGGCAAATATTTTTATAAAGGTCGAAATTCACAATTTCGTGAGCTAAAACCACTAATTTTTGACTAGTTGTAGTCGCTTTGACCTGCTATCAAATAATTTTTAGGAGGAAAAATTCATTATTTTATGAGCTACAATCCACGATTTTTGGCCATTTGCAGTTGTTTCCACTTGGTGCTTCACGGAGGCCAAAATTTATAATTTCGTGATATATAGATAATGATTTTTGGTCGTTTTGATCCATTGTCAAATAACTTCATGGTGGTCAAATTTACGATTTCATAAAATATAACTCATGATGATTGACCCTTTTTGTCATTTCAACCTATTAGAAAATAATTTTGCTGAGAACAAATTTTATGATTTCATGGGTTAGAACACACGATTTTGATCGTTTTTAGTCGTTTGAACCTATTGTCAAATTATTTGTGGTCGTCAAAATCGACGATTTTTTGAGCTATAACCTACGATTTGATCATTTTAATTATTCTAACCCACTGTCAAATAATTTTGTGGTGGTTAAAATTTACTATTTCGTGAGCTATAGTCCACGATTTTTGATCATTTTTTATCATTCGAACCATTGGCAAAGGATTTTCTAGATGCCAAAATTCACGATTTTATGTGCTAATAATCCATGACTTTGGCCATTTTTAGTTGTTTTGATCAGTTGGCAAATAATTTCATGTAGGTCAAAATTCATAATTTTATGAATGATAGCCCATGAATTTTGAGCTTTTTTGGTCATTTCAACCTTTTAGCAAACATTTTGCGAGGATAAAAAATAATGATTCCGTGAGTTATAACTCTTAATTTGTGACCATATTTAGTCGTTTTGACACGTTGGCGACTGATTTCGGTTATACTAAAATTTATAATTTTGTGAGCTATAACTCACGATTGTTATTCATTTTTATTGTTTCGACTAGTTGACAAATAATTTTACTAAGGATAAAATTCATAATTAAATGGCTTATAAACTATGATTTTTGGCAATTTTTAATTGTTTCGACCAGTAGGCAAATAATTTCGTGGAGGGCAATTGAAGATTTCGTGGGCTACCTACCAATTTTGACCATTTTTTATAGTTTTGTCTTGATGAAAAATAATCGTGTTAGGCCAAAATTCACGATTTTGTGAGCAGTAACCTACAAAATTTTGTAGTTTTTCTCATTTGGACCAGTTGGCAAATAATTTTGTGGAGGTTAAAATTCACGATTTTATGAGCTATAACCCACGTTTTTTGGCCATTTTTAATCGTTTGACTTGTTAGCAAATAATTCTGTAGAGACTAAAATATACGACTTTATGAGATAAAACCCATGGTTTTGGGGCATTTTTAGTCATTTAGGGGGGGGGGGGGGGGTTAGTCATCTAGAACTTAAAACTGGAACTGGGATAATTTGTGGGATAAATTTTTAAGGTGTTAGTCACATAAAACTAGGAAATAAGATATATTTTTATAGTGTTAGTCAAGTAGAACTTTTGTAGAACTAGAACTGTATTATTTTTTTGATGCGTTAGTCAAGTAGAATTCTACTAGAATTAGAATTGGGATAATTGGTCATAATTATCCCACAAATTATACTACATATATATATAACCATAAGTTCTCCTTTCTCAAATTATCCCACACATTAGAAAGAATACAGTTGGGGAAAAAAAGTGAAACACCGCCTCCCTCCCTCTTGGTTAGTTTCTCCGCCTAGAAAATTTCTCTGTCATGAAGTCAATCATCCGTTCATTTTTCTGTATTTACTTTGTTTTTGTGATGATTAGATCTTTTATTATTATCTTCAAGATGTATTACTTTATTGATAGTTTTTTGACGTTAAATTATTTTATTATTATTTGTTTGATCAAAGTTTTCTCTCCACAGCAGTGGTTTAGGTTAAGAATATAGTGTTGGTGGGTTAGTGCTAAAGATATGCGGGCTATTTATGTTTTTTTATAAGTTAGAAAGCAACTTTGCGATCACATTGATGATTATATGTTAAATGGTTAATGATGATATCTATTATTATTAAATCGGCTCAGTAAATTAATTGGGATATTTATAGTTCATCTATCGATCATTTGTTTAACGGCCATGGATGATTCCTGTGTACATTTCATTTATTTGCTGATTTGGTTTCAGCGATCATGATGAGATTGGTCCAAATGGTTAATGGCTGAAAAATGCTTATTTTTCTTTCTTTATGATGTTATGAGATTTGAACTTCGACATTTATGATCCTCCACTAGAAGCTCCATGAAATGTTGCTGATGCAGACGATGACTCCGATAAAGAAGACGAGTTACAGACTCAACGAGCAGCTGTAGGAGCTTGGAGAAATTCTATGGCAGAGGTCATGTGGGATGATAGAAGCCATGTGAGATGATGGAAGTCGAGTCACTCTAGGGATTTAGATTTTTATTTATTTATAAATTATTTTATTATTTGAGATGAATAGTGATGCTTTATTGCGTTATATTTTATAGTTATTACTAGAATTTGCTTATCAATATTATATTATTTTTAATATACAATTATTAACAATAGTAATTTATACCCACCATTACCCCCACCAAATTATCCTACCAAATTATGCAACTTTATAATATTATCCATCATTATCCCACTAAATTATCCCACTTTAAGAATTACCCATCATTGTTCCACTAAATTATCTCAGTGTCAAAAAATTATCTTACTTTACCAATTATCTCAGTTCTACTTAAAAAGTTCTAGGTGACTAACCTCCCCTTAGACTTATTAGCAAATAATTACGCAGAGGCTAAAAATCACGATTTTCTAAGTGATTTACGATTTTATGGCTATTTTTAGTCATTTCGACGTGTTGGTAAATAGTTTTATGGAGGTCAAAGTTCATAATTTCGGGAGTTATAACCTAAGCCGGGTAGTCAATAGTTTTGAGGAGACCAAAATTTATGATTTCATGAGGTATAACCTATGATTTTTAGCCATTTTTAGTTGTTTCGACTTATAATTTATGGTTATTTTTAGTCATTTCCACTTGACAAATATTTTGCGGAGACTATAAAATTCACTATCTCAGGAGCGATAACCTAAACTAATTGGTCAATAGTTTTGCGGATGTCAAAATTCATGATTTCATGAGATGTTGTAGACGGTCAATACATATTTTCACTGAGGATCCAAGAAGTGAACGCACATGGGCTAATTACCTCGAGGGCCCAAAGTCAAGCTCATAACAAGCTGCAGCGAAGATCACCTGATGATTGAAGCGAACCTCGCCAAGCAACTCATATCGACCCAACCAGGTCAAACACGAGTCGACCTCCGCAACCAGCGTCACATCAAGCCGAAAGGCGTCATCAGTCGGCCAAGCATAAATTCGAATTTTGAGCTACATTCAAACTCATAGGCAAAGTTCGCCAACTAACGAACTTCACCCACATGGACTAAGTCACCCATATCCGAAGCGACCTTCGCCCACGACCGAAGCGACCTTCGCCCACGTCTTCAGCGGACTTCGCCCAGCTCGCGAAATTCGCCCAAATAGCCTTTTCAGAGCTATTTTCGGGGGATAACATTTCCCCGCTAACTCCTACTTTAATGGTCACTTAATCCACAATTAAGGGGACCATTAACTCTCACTTTTAGCCTACAAAAGGAGAGGAGATCATCCACATGGGACACACACAGACACAGGAGACACACAAAGAGATATATACACAGACGCGGGCGCAAAGATATATACGCGCAGAAGTATACATTTTCTCTTCTGTTGAGAAGTATTGCTAAGAAAGGACCGAGTTAGCTTCTAAGCAATCCGATCTTCATCAACAACAAAAAGACCCATCGTCTTAGTCGGCAAGTCAAAGGAGAACAAGATCGACGCTACACCGGCACAAGGAAAAGAACCCTAAGGAAAAAAATAAATTTTCCTTTGTTTCATTATATTTTCATTTGTTGTAATATGTGTCAATTACAATCCAAAAGAACCCGAAACAGACATAACCTATGATTTTTAGCCATTTTCAGTCGTTTCAACTTGTTGCCAAATAATCTCATGGGGGCCAAAGTTGACGATTTGTGAGGTACAACCCGCAAGTTTTGATAATATTTACTTGTTTTGACACACTGACAAATAATTTCGTATAGGCTAAAAAGCCTAAAATTCGTGATTTTGTGAGTTATAACCAATGATTTTTGGTCATTTTTAATTGTTTTGACCTGTTCGCAAATAATTTCGTTGTGGATGTCAAAATCAGGATTTGGAGAGCTAGATTTTAGGATTTCATGAGCTATATAACCCACAAGTTTTAGCTTGTTTTAATCATTTTGATTTGCTAGAAAATAATTCTTGAAAGAACAAAATTCATGATTTCAAGAGTTATAACCCATGATTTTTAGTTATTTTTAGTTGTTTCGACCTCTTCGAAAATTATTTTGCGGAAGCCAAAATTCACGATTTTGTGAGATGTAGCCAATGATTTTTTTTGCCATTTTAATCCTTTTGACCCGTTGTCGAATAACTTCGCGGTGGTCGAAATTTAAGATTTCATGAGATAACCCATAATTATTGGCCATTTTCAGTCATTTCGACATATTGGAAAATAATTCTATAGAGGCTAAAATTTACTATTTCGTGGGTTAGAATATAATTTTGGTCATTTTTAGTCGTTTCAATCCGTTATCAAATTATATTGCGATGGCCAAAATTCACGTGTTTTTGAGCTATAACCCATGATATGCCCATTTTAAGTCGGCTTTGGCCCATTATCAAATAATTTCGTGATGACCAAAATTTACCATTTCATGTGCTTAAAGCCCATGTTCTAGCCATTTTTATCTTTCGAACCGTTGGCAAAAAATTTCCTCAAGGCTAAAATTCATGATTTTATGTGCTATAATCCATAATTTTGGTCATTTTTAGTTGTTTTGACAGTTAGCAAATAATTTTGTTGAGACCAAAATTCACAATTTTATAAGGGACAACATAGAATTTTTGGGCATTGTTAGTCATTCCACATTTTATCAATCTTTCTCTAGAGGCAAAAATAAACGATTTTAGTGCTAAAACTGATTTATGACCATATTTAAATATTTCGACATATTGGCAAATAATTTTACGCAGACTACAATTTGTTAGATCATGAGCTATAATATATTATTTTGCTATTTTTATTTGTTTCGACTAGTTCGCAAATAATTTTATTGATGACAAAATTCACAATTAAAAGAGCTATAACATATGATTTTTGGTCATTTTTATTTGTTTTGACACATTGGCAAATAATTTCGTGGGTTATAACCCATGATTTTGGCCATTTTTTGTAGTTTTGACTTATTGGTAAATAATTTAGTAGAGGTCAAAATTCATGATTTTGTGAGCAGCAACCCACGACTTTTTACCGTTTTTACTCATTTGGATCGGTTGTCAAATAATTTTGTGGAAGCTAAAATTCATGATTTCATGAGCCACAACTCACGATTTTGGCCATTTTCATTATTTTTACCTGTTGACAAATAATTTTGTGGAGGCTGAAATATGTGATTTTATGGGCTATAGCCCATTAATTTTGGTATTTTTGCTTGTTTAGACCTATTTGCAAATAATTTTGCCGAGGCTAAAAAAATTATATGCCATGAATTTTGGGCATTTTTAGTCATTAGGCCTACGATTTTATGACTATCTTTAGTCAGTTCTACATGTTCGCAAATAGTTTTTTAAGGCCAAAATTTATAATTTTAGGAGCTTTAATCTAAACTAATTGGCAAATAATTTTGTGGAGGTCAAAATTCATGATTCATGAGCTATAACTCATGATTTTTTTTGTCATTTTTAGTTTTCTCGACCCGTTAACAAAAAAAAAATTAAGGAGGCCAAAATTAGAGATTTTGTGAGCTATAAATCGCAATTTTTAGCAATATTTACTCATTTCTACACACTGGTAAATAATTTCGCATTGACTAAAATTTGTGATTTCATGAGCTATAACCAATGATTTTTAGCCATTTTTAATCGTTCTGACCAATTCGTAAATAATTTCATGGACGGTTAAAATCTTTAGAGAACTATAACCTAAGATTTTTGGTCATTTTCAGTCCTTTCGATTCGTTGGTATATAATTTTGCAAAGGCTAAAATTCATGATTTAGTGAGCTATAATCTAAGATTTTTAGCCATTTTAAGTCTTTTTGACTCGGTGACAACAACTTTTTGGAGTTAAAATTCATGATTTCGTGAGCTATAATCCACAATATATTGACATTTTTAGTCTTTTCGACCTAATGGAGAAGAATTTCGTAGAGGCCAAAAGTTACGGCTCTTGAGCTTTAACCCACGATTTTTTGTCATTTTTAGTTATTTTGACCACTTAGCAAGTAATTTTACAAATGTTAAAATTCATGATTTCGTGAGCTATAACCCTTGATTCTTTGCCATTTTTAGGTATTTCGACCTGTTGGTAAATAATTTCGCGGAAGCTAAAATTTAGGATTTCGTGAGCCATAATCCATGACTTTTGTCGAGTTTAGTCATTTCAACCTGCTAGCAAATAATTTTTACGAGAAAAAAATTCATGATTTCATGAGCTATAACTCTTGATTTTTGGCCATTTTTAGTGGTTTCGACCTATTGGCAAATAAATATCCGGAAGACAAAATTCACGATTTTTTGTTACAAAGCCAATGATTTTTTGTCATTTTTGGTCATTTTGAGTCATAGGCAAGTAATTCCGCGGAGACTAGATTTCACGATTTCGTGATCTATAACCCACGTTTTGTGGTCATTTTTAGATGTTTTGACCTACTGGAAAATAATTCTTAAGAGAATAAAATTCATGTTCTCATGGGTCAACCCATGATTTTTGGCATTTAGTTGTTTTGACTTGTTGGGAAATAATTTCATGAAGACCAAAATTCACGATTTTATGAGCTATAACCCAAAATTTTGACCATTTTTAGTCATTTTGACCAGCTATGAAATAATTTTGCCAAAATTCACGATTTTATGAGTTATAACCCACATTTTTAGTCATCTTTATTTGTTTTGACCGGTTGACAAATAATTTCGTGGATGCTAAAATTCACGATTTTGTGAGCTATAACTCATGAGTTTTTGCCTTTTTTTTGCCATTTAGAACTGTTCGCAAATAATTCTGGGGAGGCCCAAATTTATGATTTCGTGAGTTATAACTCTGTGAATTTTGACTATTTAAGTTATTTTGATCCATGAGAAATAATTTCATAGAAGCTAAAATTCATGATTTTGTGGGTTATAATTCATGATTTATGACCATTTTATGTTATTTCGACCTGCTAACAAATACTTTCGCAGATGCTAGAATTCACGATTTGTGAGATATATCACATGATTTTTAACTAATTTCATTGCTAATAATTTTGTGTGTTATACCAAACGATTTTTGGCCATTTTTAGTTGCTTCGACCTTTGGCAAATAATTTCGTGGAGGCTAAAATTCACGATTTCGTGAGTCATAACTTATGGTTTTTGTTATTTTTAGTCATTTTGATATGCTGATAAGTAATTCTTAGGAGAACAAAATTCATGATTTCATGAACTATAATGCATGATTTTTGACCATTTTAGTTGTTTTGATGTTGGCAATTACTTCTGTGGATGTTAACTTTCACGATTTCATGAGATATAGCAAATGATTTTTGGTCATTTTTAGTCATTTTGACTCATTAGCAAAAAATTCACAAGATGTCAAAATTAATGATTTCGTGTGCTATAACCTATGATTTACGACTATTTTTAGTTATTCCTACCTGCTGGTAAATAATTACGGGGAGACCAAAATTCACGATTACGTGTGCTACAACCCATGATTATTTGATATTTTTAGTCATTTTGACCAGTTAGCAAATAACGTTACAGATGATAAATTCAAGATTTCAAGCATTATAATCCTCAATTTTGACTATTTTTAGTTATTTTGACCAGTTAGCAAATAATTCTGTGAAGGCTAATATTCACGATTTCGTGAACTATAACCCATGATTTTTTAGTCATTTTTAATGGTTTTGATATTTTTACAAATAATTCCATGGAAGTCAAATTTCACGATTTCGTGAGTTATAACCCATACTTTTTGGTTATTTTCCGTCGTTTCAACTAACCGCCAAATTTTGTGATCATTATATTTTATTGCACTTTTATACCCTCATTATCTATCTTATTTTGAAAATATCTGCTATTAAGTGTTTTTAATATTGATTTGCATGAAATAAAAGATTAAAGAATAACAGCCCAAAAAGAACTCAAATCTATCATCTCTCAATCCTTGTTAAAGCCCAAGAAACCCATGAAAGCGTACACAACAGAAATTTGGCTAAAAGAGCAGAAATTGACAAAGTATCGATATGGGTATCGATACAAGTATAGATAGTCATATTTATACTAGTATCGATACCAGCATTAATAAGGGTATCGATACATGTATCGATACTAGTATTGATACCTGATAAACAGTTACGAACGAAAGGCTAAAATTGCGTAACTTGGGGACTAAGTTTAATCTAAGGGCTAATATTAATTGTAATACTCTATGAATATGGGTAGAGAGTGAGAGTTTAGAGTGAAAAGATTTATAAAACTTCATTTAGAGAGGAGAGTTACTCTTAATTGAGAAGACCTCTCAAAATTATAAACTTTATTTACAATTAATAAAATAACTTTTTATCTCTTTAAATTTTCTTTTATCTCTTTAAATTTTCTTTTCTTTTCTTTGTTGATTGACGAATATGAAGATAAAAATTTACTTTCAAGGGGGTTAGAACTCTCTTGCAATGTAAGTTTAATTTCCCTTTCCTATTTTATTTTTATTTTTGCCTTAAATTTTAATGTTATAGGATTTATTGTCTTTTTCTTTTTAAGTTGGTGGATTAGATTAGATTTATTTTGATGTCTTGCAGAGTAGATTTACTTTTATATTCTTTTATTATTAGCTTGCATTTTTATTTTGTAGTATAGTTTTTTTTGCATAGTTTAGATTTCCTTTATGCTCTTTTATTTTTGTAGTTTAGATTATTTTCATGCTCATAGTTTAGATCTTTATTTTCTTTGTTCTTATTTGTATTCTTGTAATTAGTTATAATTTTTATTGTATTTTTATTCGCTTTCCTTCATACTCTCTCTAGTCTAGATTTTATTTTTATTTTTATTTTTTAAAATGTGTTACTAAAATCTTGTAGGAATTTTGTTTGGGATCATCAACTTGAGATTAATTGGTAGAAGAAAAATTTAATAATGTATACTTATCTTGAATGGTTTGATTGATTATGCTTATTAATTCTAGAATTAATATTTAGTTGTTCTTCTTTTCATGAATGTTGATTTTACTTGAATGATAATTTGATAGGTTATGTCTTTCTTAGGTGGTTTGATAGTTTATTCTTAATAAATATAAAGTAAAATGTGATAGAAAGAGAGTCGCTTCTAAATCCTAATTGAATTCAACTATTGGATTCAATTCTAAATTTCTCATTTTTCTAATTGATTTCCTCCATTTTTTGCTTGTTATGATTTTCTTATTTTTAATCAAATTTATCTTTATTGATTTTGTTCTTTTCCATTTTATACTTTTCATTTCTTTTATTTATTCTCTTGATTTTATTTTTCTCTAATTTCTTCATTTCTCTTTCTCTCCTTCAAACCTAGTATTCTTTTATTTGCAAATAATCACATCTTCCTCATATCTCTCCACATTTACACTTTCACTCCTAACTGTCAACACACAACTTTAGGAACTACTTTAGATTATTTCCTATACACATTTCTTGAGAGATCAAGATCTTTTTATACTATAACTTGATAGTTGTGCGCTTACAACTTTTTATTTATTTATTCCCTATCATTTTGTAAAGGTCAAAATTTACGATTTTGTGAACTATAACCCACAAAATCAGTCACTTTCAATTATTTCAACCACTTGGCAAATAATTCCGTGGAGGCGAAAATTCATGATTTCATAAGCTAAAACCAATAATTTTTGACTATTTTACTCATTTCGAACTGCTAGCTAATAATTTCGTGAAAGCTATGATTTCATGAGCTATAACCAAAAATTCATATACATTTTTAATTGTTTTGACCAGGTAGCAAATAATTTCATGGAGGCCAATGATTCGTGAGCTATAATCCATAATTTATGACTATTTTTAGTCGTTTTCACCTGTTGGCAAAGTATTCCACATAGGCCAAATTTCACGATTCGTGTGCTATCCTATAATCTTTAGCCATTTTTAGTCATTTTGACTGGTTAGAAAATAATATTGCAAATGCCAAATATCACAACTTCATTTATTATAACCCACGATTTTTTATTATTTTTAGTGGTTTCATCTAGTTGACAAATAATTCCACGGAAGCTGAATTCACGACTTTGTGAGCAATAACACATGATTTATGGCCATTTTTAGTCAGTTTGACCTACTGGCAAATAATTCTTAGGAGAAAAAAAATTATGGTTTCATTAGCTATAACCTATGATTTTTGACCATTTTTATTCGTTTTGACCAGTTGGTAAACAATTTTGCAAAGACCAAAATTCATGATTTCGTGAACTATAACCGATCATTTTTGGCCATTTTTAGTTA
Source organism: Asparagus kiusianus (assembly GCA_022839385.1). Lineage (NCBI taxonomy): Eukaryota > Viridiplantae > Streptophyta > Magnoliopsida > Asparagales > Asparagaceae > Asparagus > Asparagus kiusianus. Next base: position 202,584 of record BQKN01066088.1, read on the forward strand.
TTTCGAGCAGTTGGCAAATAAATCTGTGGTGGCTGAAATTCATGATTTTGTGAGATAAACTAGCGTTGGAAACGAACCAAATAGTTAACAAATAGTTTGTTAGCTGTTCGAGTGACTAATCTGTCGTATTCATTTTAGTAGTTCATTTAACACTAAACAAATAATAAATTTAGTATTCAAGTTCATTAGCACATAGAATTTTACCAGGTATATGTTCGACTCATTTGCTTATCAAATATTCATCTAAAATTTAATCGCTTACAATTTGTATTATAATGCATATGATGTTATCTTAGGTTCTATATACTAATTTTGAGTGCTTTAAAGAATCTTAAATTAATTTTCTATTGTAGTTTTTGAAATATATATATATATATATATATATATATATATATATATATATATATAATTTTCATTTATGAATTTAAATACTATTTAAAAATTAAATTCTTTAGCAAGATAAATATACTTTGACATTCAATAAGTATTCATGAATATTCATAAATATTTATCAAATATTAAGTATTCGAGTCTGTATTTGAGAAACTCCACATGTGGATATTCGTGTTCGAGTTCGAATTCAATAATTTTAAATAAATACAAATACAAACATCTTAATATTCGATTCAAGTCGTTCATTTACCACACCTAGATACAACCAACAAATTTCGACCATTTTTAGTCGATTCGATCTATTGCCAAATAATTCAGCGGATGCCAAAATTCGTAATTTCGTGGGCTATAACCCATGATTTATTATTATTTTTTATTATTTTGGTCTATTGGTAAATAATTTTACGGAGGCCAATATTCACGATTTTATGAGCTATAATTCATGATTTTTGGCTATCTTTAGTCATTTTGACATGTTGGTAAATTATTTTGTGGAGGTTAAAATTCATGATTTTGTGAGATATAACACATGATTTTTGGCTATTTTTAGTTATTTTAACTAATTGGCAGTTGACAAATAATTTCTCGGAGGCTAAAATTTACGATTTCGTGAGCTAACCACGATTTCTGGTCCTCTTTAGTTAATTTGACCTGTTGACAAAATATTCCGTGGAGGCCAAACTTCATGATTTTAATAGTTATAACCAAGGATTTTTGTTCATTTTTAGTTGTTTCAACCTATAAGAAAATAATTCTATAAAGACCAAAATTTATAATTTTGTGAGCTTTAACCCTTGAGTTTTGGTCATTTTCAGTTATTTTGGCCTGTTAGCAAATATTTTGTGGATGCTAAAAGTCACGATTTCGTGAGTTATAATTTACCATTTTACTAATTTTTAGTCTCTTCAATCCGTTTGCAAATAGTTTTACAAAGGCCAAAATTTATGATTTTGTGAGTTTTAACCATTGACTTTTAGCCATTAGTTTTATCTGACTAGTTGGCATATAATTGTGTGGTGGCTAAAATTCATGATTTTATGAGCTATAACTCATGATTATTGGCTAGTTTTAGTCGTTTCGACCTACTGTCAAGTAATTCTTGGGAGAACAAATTTCATGATTTTATGAGTAATAACCCACGATTTTTAATCACTTTCAGTTGTTTTGATCTGATGGCAAATTATTCTACGAAGGCTAAAATTCACGATTTCATGAGATATAACTAACGTTTTTTTGGCAATTTTTAGTCATTTTGACATGTTGGTAAATATTCTCTTAGAGGCCAACATTCACGATTTGGTAAGCTATAACACATAATTTTTATCATGTTCTAGTTGTTTTGACTAGTTGGCAAATAATTCCATGGAGGCTAAAATTCACGATTTCGTGAGGTATGACCAACGATTTTTACCCATTTTAGTCATTGCAGACTGCTGGCAAATGATTCTAGAGATACCAAAATTCATGATTTCAAGAGTTGTAAGCTATTATTTTGGGCTATTTTTTGTCATTTTGACCTGGTGGGAAATAATTTTGTGGAGGTTAAAATTCATAATTTTCGTGGGCTATGATCTATGATTTATGACCCTTTTTGTCATTTCGACCTGTTTGCGAAGAATTCTGTAGAGGCAAAATTCATGATTCGAGCTACAACGTATGATTTTTAGCCATTTTAGTCATTTTTACCTTGTCTAATAAATTTACAAAGGCAAAAATGTATGGTTTCGTGTGCTATAATCATAGATTTTTGGCCATTTTAGTTGTTTTGACTAGTTGACAAATAATTTTGTTGAGGCTATAACGAATTCCTGAGCTATAACCTACGGTTTTGGCCATTTTTAGTCTTTTCTACTTACTGGCAAATAAGTATTGGGATAAAAAGTTCATGTCTTTATGAACTATAATCCATCATTTTTTTGACTATTTTCAGTTGTTTCAATCACTTAGCAAATAATTCTGTGAAGGCTAAAATTCATGATTTTGTGAGCTAACTTATGATTTTTGGCTATTTTTTAGCATTTGGACTATAGGCAAATAATTCAGTGGATGCCAAAATTCATGATTTCAAGATCTATAACCCATTATTGTTGGCCATTTTTAGTCATTTTGACCTGGTGGGAAATAATTTTGTTGAGTTCAAAATTCATAATTTCATGGGCTATAATCTATGATTTATGACCATTTTTTATCATTTCAACCTACTGGCAAAGAATTTCACGGAGGCCAAAATTTATGATTTCTAAGCTACAACCCATAATTTTTGGCCATTTTTAGTCATTTTTACCTTGGCTAATAAATTTGTAAATGTAAAAATTCATGATTTCATGTGCTATGCCAAAGATTTTCGGCTATTTTAGTTATTTTGACTAGTTGGCAAATAATTTTGTGGAAGTTAAAATTAACAAATTCGTAAGCTATAACCTATAATTTTTGGCAATTTTTAGTCTTTTCAACTTACTAGCAAATAATTCTTAGGATAATAAAATTCATGATTTTATGAGCTATAACGCATAATTTTTTTGCCATTTTCAGTTGTTTCGATCACTTAGCAAATAATTCTTTGGTGGCCAAAATCATGATTTTATGCGCTATAACTCATGATTTTGACCATTTTTAGTCATTTTAAATTGCAGGCAAATAATTCTGTGGAGACCAAAATTCATGATCTTGTGAGGTCTAATCCAATATTTTTGGCCCTTTTCAGTTGTTTTTAAAATTACACTAGAGGGGGGTGGATAAGGTAATCAAACAATAATGTGCAACTAATGGAAAACAATTCAAACAAAAAGTACAAAGTATGACAATAAGCAAAAATAATATAGAGGGTGAGAGATAGTTAGCCAATTGAAGACGATGATATGTTCACGAGGTTCGGCCACTCTCGACCTACGTCCCCGACCACCTCTCTCGATGATAATCCACTCCATAACCCCGTTTAAAAGCTGGAACTTCTTACACAACGATCTCCCCAAGATCTAACTCTCCACACAATGATCTCCTTGAGATCTAGCACTCCATACAATACCACACAATATAAGATGAAGAAAATGATCTCTCTTACAAGAATAGTATGACAATGATGAAGAGATAAACTATTGAAGCACAGGGATTGTGGGGATATGAAAATGAAAAACTTGGAAGAAAAAGGCTTGAGAAATTTAGCTTTGAAAATTTGAATCGCAAGTTGCCTTCATCTCTTCTTGGTATATATCAAATGAGTCTTAGAGAGTTATTTATAGTCTCTCAACCAAATCTGAAGGTTTGGGCGACAAATCAGCTCAATTCTGCCCAAAAACGTTATCCAAAATCCCTTAAAAACCGGATTTGGATAAAACTAGCTGTTGCCAGAAAATTCGGGATAGGTCGACTAATCAACTAACTAGCCGACTGATCAGAACGACTAAAATTTTACAGTGTTGCTGATATTGTTATCAGTCGACTGCTAATTGATCAGTCGACTGATAATTATGGTCGGTCGACCGCACATAAACAGTTTTAAGAAGCTGTAAATGAAACACAATCGGTCGACCAATGATTACGGTCGGTCTACTGGAGCACTGAAAATTTTATTCCCATTTTAAAATAGCTGAATAACTGAAAAGAAATTATGAGGTTTTAAAAAATACTTTAAGTTATAATGTATTAAGGATAGAAAGTATTTTCTTTGAACACACTTTGTTAAAATGATTTTTGAAAATTTGACAAAAAAATGAATTTTGAAATGTGTGTGTGTAATCCCCTAATGCTCAAGAGTTATCAACTTTACTTCTTGCCTACATTATGATCTAGAGAGAAGTAAAAAAATATAAATATTGCTTACAATTTTATACAATGCTTGAGTATCGATATTTGCTAAGATTTGTCGTTGATGAAGCTCTTCTTGAATATATGCTTAAAAGCTCTTCTTAAATAGATATTTACGTGAATCGATCTTTGAGTATTTTAAGGCTTCTTCATTAACTTACCTCCACCTCCATGAATATCATCGTTAAGGTGCAAATCTATCCATCCTCCTTCAATGCAACTATATTGCTTGATAAACACATCCTGCGTAGGATCACTTGACAAGCAATTAGTATCAATAATGAGGTTTGTCAATCATCATCAGAACACAAGCTTAACAATTTTGACCTGGTGGGAAATATAAATGTCAAATTTATGATTTCGTGGACTATAATCCATGGGTTGTGACCATTTTTAGTCATTTTCACCTGCTAGCAAAGACTTTTACTAAGGCCAAAATTCACAATTTATGGGCTATAACCCATAATTTTTTATCCACTTTTAGTCAATTTTACCATTGCTAGTAATTTGTAAATGCCAAACTTCACAATTTTATTTGCTATATAACCAATAATTTTTGTTATTTTTAGTTATTTTGGCCTGTTAGCAAGTAATTTTGCGGAGGCTAAAATTAACAAACTTACGAGCTATAACACACTTTTTTGGCAATTTTTAGTTCTTTTCAATCTGCTGGTAAATAATTCTTGGGATAACAAAATGCATGATTTTAGGAGCTATAACCCATGATTTTTGGTCATATCCAGTTGTTTCGATTTGTTTGCGAATAATTCGACAGACGATAAAATTCAAGATTTAGTGAGATAGCAAATAATTCCTTGGAGGTCAAAATTAATAACTTTGTGAGATATAACTCACGATTTATGGTTATTTTTAGTCGTTTTGACCTATTGGCAAATAATTTTGGGGAGGCGAAAATTCATGATTTTTAGTCATTTCTAGTCATTTTGAACAATTGGTAACCAATTTTACAAAGATCAAAAATCAAGATTTCATGAGTTATAACTCTCGATTTTTGACCATTTTTAGGTGTTTTGACTAGTTTGCAAATAATTTTATGGAGGCTAAGGTTCATGATTTCTTAAGCCATAGGCCATGATTTTTGTTTATTTTTAGTGGTTTTGTCTTGTTAGTAAATAATTTCGCAAAAGCTAAGATTCACGATTTCGTGAGCTGAGACCCACGATTTTTTTAGAAATTTTAGTCATTTAGACCAATTGACAAATAATTTATAAATGCCAAAATTCACGATTTCATGATCTATAACCCATAACTTTTTGCCTTTTAGGTTAGTTCAACTAGTTAGCAAATAATTCATTGGAGGCTAAATGTGACGCCCCTGGGTTTACACAAGGCTGCAGTCCAAGGTGAAACCAAGAATGTCAAACCTGCCATGCACCACACCGTGCAACAACAAGTTTCACCATCACAATTAACATCTATCTAGTAGAATCAATAACAGGTGTAGGTACAAAA